>MU226426.1:956550-983410 GCA_018584345.1 Thuja plicata | reverse complement strand
AATCAATACATATAATAAGCTGCCAGTATTGCATACTGAGGTAATGGGCTACCTTGCAATTCTAAACCCTTACTTCACAAAATGGTCTGCTAGGGCAACTTTGTTTGAGAAATTGTCATCTCTACAAACCATAAGACCAGATTTTCCTCCAATAGTCATAGAGGTAGAAGATGAGATCAAAAGAGTTAACATTTCTCTCTCATTCTTCAAGGGAAAATTGAACCAGATAGAGACTAAATTGAGTCTCTTTTCAAGTGATTTCAATAGGTTTATTCCTTCCTTAAAAGGAGATGATGGTCAATTCAAGGCTATAGATGCCTAGAAAGGTGAGTTTGACACCAAGATGCCTAGTGAAGAGGATTTTATTTTAGGAACAAAGGTTGATGTAAATAGCTTAAATAAATTATTGGACGAGGCCTTCAAAGCAGAAACAGATATCAACAAGTTCCTACTTGATGTCAAGAACATCACTGATGTAAGATGGGACAAGAAAAAGATACAGGTACAGAGTACTCAAGACTTTAATTGGCCATAAGATGATGAATTAAAGGCTTGGGAAGTCATGACAACACCTAAGAAGAAGAAGCTTGTAGTAGAGGAAGAAATTTTGGACGATGAGTGAGGTAAACACTTGGCACTACACTGTTCAAAGACAAGATGGACAGTTATTACAAAAGGAAGATGTAGGTGAGTAGGCAAGAACAACTACCCAAACTCAGCATAAATACTATCAGCTACCACCTACAAATCTTATTGTAGTCGCCAGATCGGGAGAAGAACAAGAGATATCTGTTTATACCTTTTTGACTCAGTCCTTCCACCGCTTCTTCTCTCTCTTTCTTTTGTCTCTCTTGTAACTTTAGGGTTAGGTTATCCTCGACCATCCGAAGCTTGTTTCATCCTTAAGGGATTCCAAGATGGTCATAAACCTATATATAGCATAAGAGTTGTAATAGTTAAGGGTCTTTGATGTTGGAACATTTTTGGAAAGGAGATAATATATCACAGAATTCAGATATTCTGGTTTCTGTCTATCTTTTGAAGCTGTGTAATCTTTCATGTATGGAAAGCTGGATCTTATAAATAATATACGGTGCAATTTTACTCTCCTCCATTGCTGTCTCTTTACTCTTTGTGTATTCTCTTCTATGTTAAGTTTACAAGATATTCTGAAACATTCTGGTTATAAGGTAACCATTTGATTATTTGCAAGTTTCTTTTAAGGAAAGAACTAAATTTTGTAAGTAATTTCAAGGAGCATACTGCTTTGATTAAGGATTTGATGCAATAGATTTGAGGTGGCAGGGTAACTTGTAAGGCAACTTACCTGAATTGTATGTGAGCTGTAAGGTAGTTTACTGTGTTTTGTTTCTATGATATCTTAGCTTATTTTGACTCTATAGCCCAAAGGATAGGCACTGGTTCAAAAAGCAGTCTGATAATCTATCTATGTCTAAGATATTCAAATATATCAAAACCAAATCAATTAAATACTTTGTTACTAAGAACAGATAAACTGAACTTGTTAAGGACCTCTGTCAGCAGGACACTGTCCATATTCTTGATTCCTTGAAGAGTGAATCCATTAGGTTATCCCTCCTACAATAAAAGGAAGAAGGATGAGAATCCTTGTATCACTGGTTATTGTTATGCTTATAACTATGGTTTGTATGGTTATATCTTGCATCTGGTTATGCTTGGTTATTTTCAAGGTAATTCATAGGTTGGTTTAACAAAAGATACATAGTAAATCAGTGTCCACATCGACAAATACTGTGTAAATAGCAATCTTAAGAGGTAAAACCTGCCTGAGTATATGTGGAGCTCAAAAATGAAGAAGGACCTTATCTAGTCCTTAGAAATTAGGATTTTCTTGTCTCTAAATTAGTATTAGAAGGCATAGTGGTCAAGTAGTAATTTCAAGCACTGTGATTCATACAAGAAAAATCCCTAACAGGTTCACCAAAATGTAAAGGAGAAAAATGATTGTTAATATAATAAGAGTGTTTTGATACTCAAATCAATTATCACCTTACATTTAATGTTTAGAGTGGAGGGATAAATAAGACATTCCCCTTTATTCTCAAATGCACAAAGGAAGGATCCAAATTGATCAACCCAAAAAGGATCAATGCATAAATGAATCAATCTATTGGAAATAAGAATAAAGAAGGAGATCCTAGGTTTCCTTCTTAAAATGTGTTTTGAAATGAATGTAAATGTGTGATAGATTAAGAATGATTAAGGATTTGAATTGAAATGGATAGGGAAATGTTCTAACCTTGAAATATTGCAGATCAAAGAATGCTATTTTCTGAGGTCTGTAGACTGTTTCTGGAAAAACTGAAGTATGATCCGAAACCGAAACGTAGAGATGAACAAAACCTAGAAATATTTTTCCAATCTGATGTCATCTTATGAAAAAGTTTGAACTTGACCCACAAATGTCAACCCTGACACAATAATGTCAACCTTGACCTACATAGGTCTCATACAGAATCTATTCGCATAGTCCGAAAGAAAGCCGAAAAGGGAATGCAAATCTGGTCTCAAATCTACAGTCTTGAACCTATACCTGCAAGAAAAAGAGGATTGTTTGTTCAGGGGGACGGGTTTGTCTTAGTCAAACCATAATTTAGGAATTAACCTTGAAATCAATAATTGGAATAAGAATGCTAGCAAGTAGTAGAATTGAATCTAATAATGAAACTATGATATTCAATAGATATGCCAATGTAATTCACATGTAGACAAATATGTAAATATAAAAGCATGGACTTTAGAAATCATAAACCTCCATGATTGTAGGCTTGGAATCCACCTTGAAGAAGTAATGAAAGATTTTTTAGGATTCACAAAGGATCTTGAAGGAAGACCACACCATCATGATGGCTAGATCTAGGGCTTGAATGATAAATCTTGAATGTTGGAACCTAATCCCTTCAAAGGCTTGAAAGCTTGAATCCTTGATCTTAAATGGAGAACTTCAATGCTTGAGAGGAAGAATTGAACACCTTGAAATCTTGGAAACATGTAGAACAATGGATGCTTGAACTTTTTTCTTGATCACCTTTTCTTACTTGGTTGATGGTTCAAGAAAATGAGAGAGAAATGCTTCCTTTAATATGAAACTAGGGCACAATCTTCTAAGGAGGATGACATAGGAGAATTAAATTCCAATTAGATCCATGCCCCTAGAAGTGGACCTCTATTAAATATAATTTAGGAATCACCACTTCAGAACCTAAAACAGCTGACTCGGAAGCGGGAAATAACTTTTTGCATAGGCCAACATCTGTAAATTGTGGGACCCTGAGATTTTAACCCTGGGTCAAGGTTGAGGTCAACCTTGACCTAGGTCAAGCTCAAGGTCAACCTTGACCTAGGTCAAGGTCAAGGTCTACATAGACCAAAAAGTTCAACCCTGACCTTGAGGTCAAAAACCTCAGATCTGCAGTCCAGGATGCCAAAAACTTGATGGAAAGAAGTGGAATAGGAGGCAGAACAGGGGGAAAGCCAGGTCAAATTCAAGAACCCATTCAAGGTTCTTGATATGAACCCAAACCACCTACTCAGAAGGCTAAACTAGTCTACCATGGAAGTGATTCCATTTTCTGACTATACACTAACTTCTACCATTTTATCGATGACTTTGCATGAGCAGTTTTGGGTATTTGGAGGCTGGGTTTTCTTGCCTTATACATATTTATGAAAATTTGGTTGTGCCTGGTTCCCATTTTTTTCTTTTTTATTTTTTCCCCCATCTCCTTGTTCTTTTTTCAGGCTATGTATTCTTTCCCCTACTATGCTCTTTCAATTTGTAGCCCAATGGATCATCGACTCCTCATTTTGTCCTCCATAATCCCAGACAATGTTTGAAATCCACCCAAAAATCCTAAAATTAAGTCTCAGAAAAAGGGTGAAATTAGAGTTTAAGAAGATCCACCTTTGGTTTTGTTTGTCACAAAGAGGCTCAGTATGATACAAAAGAAGGTGAAGATGAGTTTTTGTAAGACCAAAAAAAGGCAGAATAGCATATATAGGTAACCACAAACCCTAAATAGTATGGTAAACCTATCTAATCTATCATGAAAGCTATTTTCTAAGGGAATTCATAAAATAGGCATAAAAAATCAAAAAACCCCTTCAAAGGAAGCTCCCATTTCCTTCTTTCTTCTCCATAATGATATTGATGTTGCTCTTTGCACACACACTTTGCACAAATAAGCCGAGTTTGCTAATGAGAGTACTAGAAGTAAGTGATCTTGATGTTCTCAAAATCTTGTGGTTCAACCTTGAATGATATAAATGCATTCATTTTATATAAAATGAGATAAAATTTGGTGAGATTGCACAAAATCCTTGCATAAATGCATATTTTGGTTGGTGAGATGCTTGGAAGCATGAAATGGGGGAGATGAAATGAGAAGATATTGGAGGATATTGAAGATATTGAAGAAGCACCTTAATAGGGATATGAATCCTCAATTAAGGGATATGGAAATTAGGTGAGATTAGGAGGATATTAATTCAATTAATAAATCAATATTCCTCACAAATCCAAATTATATTTATGAAATTATAGAAAATCTCATAAATTTAAATTATCTAATTAATTAATTATTGAAGACTTAGGGAAATGGGGAATAAATAAAGTTTGTTTGTTTATTCAATTAGGACTTAGGATAAACTATGGGTTATTCATCCAAAGGGGGAAATTAGTGGGTTATAGGTCAAATTGAGGGTGTTGATGTCAAATTGAAATGATTTTGTTGATATTGATAAGAATTAGGATCAATTCCAGGGGTTCCAGAATAGTTTAGGAAATCATGACGCATCGATGATCTTTGACAATGCACCCGGATAATGATGATTGGAAATGATTGAAAAGCACCAGTGAACTTTGATGGCATCAAAAGATTGAAACTGAAATGGGGAAACATTGATGATGTTTGACAATGTTCCTGAAATCATAATAAGAAATAGTATTTACAATAATGAAGAACACTATTGTATTGATATTGACAGATTGATAGCGATAACACCGTGATATTTGACAATGTTATCAAATGGTCGATTGAAAGGACATGAAGCATCAATGATCTTGGACAATTCTCTTGAAGTGATGATAAGATTCATTGAATTGAATTAGGGTTTGATCGATTGGTTTGAAATTTTGGTTAATTAGGCATCGGTGATCTTGGACAATGCCCCAGAGTGGTCAGAATGAGTCCAAACAATTCTGCAAGTGATTAGGTTTATAATAGGATATATTTGAACTGATTTAGGAAGGTTTGGAATGGTTTAGGATAAAATAGGATCAGTTTAGGATTGAATAGGATCAAATAGGATCGAATGGGATTATTTTAGGGTTGATCGAAAATGATTTGAAAAAAGAGTGATTTGATAGAGAAAGTAGAAATGTTAGTAAATAATTGAACAGTTTTGCAATAGTCAATCATCAATGAAATAAAAATATCATCATACAATAAAGATCATATGTGCAACATAGAGGAATAATTAGGTCGCAAAACAATGTTTCGATTGTAATGCTAAAAAATGTTAAAACACGTAGACCAGCAGGCTCAAACCCTTTTTAGGTGTCTACATATTTCCCCTCTTTGATACAATACAATTATGAGTGTTGTGTCAAAGAATCCTGAAGAAAATAGCATTAAAAAAATGCCCCACTGATAATGGGATACATAGGTTCCCACTCCAAAAATCATTCGAGAAATGTAAATGATAGGTCAATTTGTCGATAATGCCAAAATAGATCCACAACAATGATCAGATCAAAAATTGGAGGTCAAACACAAAAGTTATGAGGTTCAAAGTGCCAAAAACATCATGACCAATAAAAAACACAAGGGTTGCACATCCATCTAGGCAACCAAGAGGCTATAAAAGGGCTTGGAAGGGGTTTTGGAGCTCATTTTCACTCTCACATTTGGAAGAATTAAGCTCTGGAGCAAGGAAGATGGATCAAGTGCTAGCAGAGATTTAGTGTAGGGAATGAGTTCATAACTACCAAGGGTCGGCTGACGTAGTACCTAAGGTAAGTACATCTGGTCCTCTCAGTGGTTTTTTAGCTTTGCATGTGTTTCTAGGTTGTTTTAGGGGTCAAAATGGGGTCAAACAGGCCCTGTAGGGGCTCACATGTGCCACCTACGTAGGTCACATGCCCACCTATGCAGGTCGCATTCCCACCTACATAGGTCACATGCCCACCTACATAGGCAGTATAGGTTGGATGACCACCTATGCAACCAGTGCAAGTGGGAGGCCATTCTGCGCAGGTGGTATGATAACCTATGCAGGTGGTCAGAAAGGCCTAAAAATAGGGTCTGGGGGTTCCTAAACCACCCTAAACTTTCCTAAATTGGTCAAAACCCTAGGAAAAGGTCAAAATTAGGTTAGAGTAGGTCAAAATAGGTCATAGGTTGGTCAACAAGAAACATAAAGTATAGAAATTTGACCAAAGTAGCACGGTGATCGTAGGAGGAGTTTCCAGTTCCACAGACATGAGAGAGCAGACCGACATGTCTGGATATATGTCACAGGTTGAGCAGACATCAGAGGCAGATCCTTGCCTCTCTAGGATTGTACTATATTATGTACATGCCTAAGATTAGGGAAAACTAGGGATTGATGATAGCACTGGCTGATTGGTGGCCCTCGAAGACTAGTTCCTTCCATCTACCGACAGGGGAGGCAACTGTGACACTAGCGGATGTATGGTGCATCCTCAAGATTCCAATTCATGGAGAGCTTGCTGAGTATGACCCCACAATAGGGTGTGCGGCACTACATCAACTATTTGAGAGAGACAATGATGATCTAGACATCCATGATTATGAGATTCGATGGGAGACAGTTGCTAGGTAGCATGATAGGTTGATTGCAGTTATCTACAAAGTTATTGCATGTCTCTTGGTACTGGATAGACGAGGCCACAGATCCCTATTGTCTGGGGGAGGGTCTTCAAGAAGATGATTATGGAGGGCACAATGTTTGCATGGGGGCCATGCATGTTAGCGATGACATATTACCAGCTCCACCAGTTGGCATACTGAGGACGATTATTGATCAGTAGTGAGATCACACTACTGTAGGTGTGGGCATACAAGCACATAGTTGTGTTCCAACCTATTTCTTAGAGAGTTATGTTTCCATATTTTCCATATGTTTACTACTATTGAGGGGTGCATGCATAGGGCCCACTAGGATACACATTGCATTTCTACCACAAGATCAATCTTCTTAGATACTTCACCTAGTGTCCATATAGAGATTGCCTCGATGGGAGGATGATATGGAGCAGCTTCCTTACTATAGATATGAGAGATACCTCATCGGGAGGTTCATCATGGTTTATATAGTTATTAAGATTCAGCTCCTAGAGAAAGTCTGATGGTAGTTTAGAGAGATATAGGGAGTATCGATAGGTACAACTTTATTTTCTTGGTCAAGGGCCGAGGCCAGGACATGGGGTGTAGTACTCAGGCCTCAAGTGGCCTATGCAAATTTTGTAGAGTTACATCCCAGACCATGGGGAGAAGGTGTAGATGTGGCACATGTAGGTACCATAGAGGAGTATGATAGATGGTTTTCTTAGCACAAGATGTTTCCTATGATAGATCTAGATGTGGAAATACTGAGAGTGCGGGTGCCTAGAGATGAGAGCACCGAGGAGGAGGATGAGGATGAGGAGGATGATGAGGAGGAGTTAGATGATGATGATGATGAGAATTCAGATGAGGAGGGTGATGATGATGATGATGATGATGATGATGATGATGATGATGATGATGATGATGACAGGGATCTTAGTGATATGCCAATGTAGATCGATGAGGACAAGGATGAGCCACCACACGGGGATGACCTACAAGGTTTAGATGATTGGTTTGGGGATCAGAGATAGTGCATTATAGAGCTTATGAGCCAGATAGATAGATTGACACTTGAGAGAGACACATGGGTTTTAGATCATGCCTCATGGACTACAGATCATGCATCATGGATTGCTGAGTGAGAATCTCTCACTACACAGATGGACAAGTTGATAGTGGAGAGGGACACATTGCTCACCTCTCAAGATACAGATAGGTCCAGGGTGCAAAGAGCCTAGGAGTCATGATAGTTTATCAGCACCATCAGAGATGTAGGTGCATGTGAGATTGCATGGATGCTAGGGGATGCCTAAGTAGAGAAGCACTATTGGAAGGATATGTACAGGAGAGATGTGCCATAGGATCAGTGGGCACTAAGTTACAGAGCGTCATCTAGCAGGTCACATTCCCGTAGGACACAGAGTAGTGGGGGTGTGCTGGGACCAAGGGGGCCACCTAGATCAGGGTAGATAGGGCATCAGATAGGGGGAGCCTCATCTTACAGATAGGACAGGGATCAGGAGGATTGAGAGAGCAGGGGTTGACAGGGGGTCTCTCTAGCAGAGGGACAATTTTGATAGATATGTGATATGTTATGAGCCTGCAGGCCGTAGTGTATACATACACCTTGATTTTTGTACTCTGATACTTTTTGAGACACATATATATGATAAGCAGCTATTTTATGATGCACAAGATGGATGCTTATGTATATGCTTTACTTTCCTATTATATGATGATGCTTATATATTGCCTTTGTTACGCAATATAATTTGTTATGGATGAAGTAATTATTTTTGCCTTTTTCTTTTTGAAATGTATGAATACAAAATGTAAATGTATATTTGGAATTTTTCTCATGCATAAATGAATGAATGCAAAAATGTACATGTTTTTGTTGTTTTTTTAGTTTTAGGAATGCATGTATGCAAGATGCACTTGTTTTTGATATACCAGAGTACTAGACCAAGGCGACTGCAAGGACTGACTGAAGAATTGTTAGCAGAAAGAAGAAATTAGATGAAGAAATGTTAGTAGAAAGATGTTGGCTTTCAAAAAGTGCAATTGTGTTATAAGAGCTTATTTTGATATTGCAAAAGAAGATGCAACACATCATGGCACAAAAGCCAGAGAAATAAAGTCATCTGTTTTGCGTAAAAAAACATGATACAGACAGAGGATGATCTTCTCTATCCTGAAAGCATGTAGCAGACATGCCCCATAATTTCATGAGATCATCAGACAGGCAAAAAAGGTAAAGAAAAAATAACTGGTCATGAACCATCTCGGCTACTCTCATAAGATCAGATAATATCATCAAGTAGCATAGGAACATGAACAAAAAAGAAAATAAAAAATACTCACTAAAATAATGTGAGCCAACAACCATTCTGATCTTTTGTTACTTGCATTAAATGTTTGTTGATTGATAGCTTAGATTGCAAATTGATTGATTTGATAATTGATTGATAGCTTGGACACATTGATTGATTATAAAGATCAAAAGATTGAACATGTCCAACCAGATTGAATGTTGAGTCACAATGATTCAGATCATATATGGTTTCATTAAGCATAGATTGATGATTCTGCCACTGATGTCGGCAAACATGATTGTTCGATTCACAAAAGGAAGACAGGTATATGCAAATTTATTAGAGATTTTTGAAGAGATTTTGCAATTTTTAGGATTTTTGATATATTTGAATTTTTAGGTCTTTTTTCAGGATCGTATTTGAATTTTTAGTAATTTTTTCAGGACATTATGTAATTTTTAGTAATTTTTTTAGGACATTATTTGATTTTTTTAGGACATTATTTTATTTTTTTGGAATTTTTGCTTATTTGGATTTTTAGGATTTTTTAGGGCATTAAGATATTTACAATGTGTTATCTCCAGTCAAATAATTGAGGAATCTCATGGGTAAACCACACTTAAGGTCTTGCCCCCAGTTTGAATTCAAATTCAAAGACGCTTAGTGCTAGGAATCTGCCCCCAGACAACAAAGAGGCTATGTACAAAGGCCAAAAGGACAGATAGACTGGGTATACCAAGGGGAAGACAAAGAAGATCAACCAGTTATAGGCCATAAAGGGGCTCTAGGGTCAGTAAAAAGTGAAAGATGTGATCAAAAAAGGACATTAGGATATCAGGTGGAACCATGATAGACAATGGAGAAACAACTTACTATGCTTAGCGCTGTTTCCCAGGTTTTCACCACAGTACTTGCCCAAAGCGCCTATTTGCCAGGTTTTCACTTGTGCATGAGATTTTTCTCTTAATTTCTATTTTTGCGTACCAAGATGCTTGTTTACCAGCTTTTCATCAACGCAACCATTTTTTCTTTTTCGATTTTTTTTTCTCTTTTTTCAAAATTTTTATACTTTTTTCACGAACTTTTTGCAATTTTTTTGTACTTTTTAAAAAAATCATGCATAATACTTATGGAGGTGCATGTTTTTCAGTGCCTCTGGAAATGGTTCTCCCTCTAGTGTTGCAAGCTAATACACTCTAGACCCATATGATGTTGTGACTATATAAGGGTCGTCCCAATTTGGTTCAAATTTTCCAGCCTTCTTTTTGTGTGGCTGGGTTTTGTAATTCATCTTTAGAACCAAGTCTCCGATATCAAAATGGAAAGCTTAGAATTTCTTGTTGTAACTCCATTTTAGATGGTCTGATAGGCTTGCAAGTTTACTAAGGCAGTTTGTATCCGCTCATCAAGCATTTTGAGCTCATGCAATCTGGAAACTCTATATTGCTTATCATCAACAATGCCTTGTAAGGATACTCTCAATGAAGAAATTTCAACCTCGAGGTGTAATATGGCCTTAGCACCATAGACAAGAGAGTATGGAGTAGCACCAGTGGGGGTGCAAATGCTGGTCATGTAGGCCCATAGAGCTAGATTGAGTTGTAAGTGCCAATCGCGGCTAGCATCATTGACAGTCTTTTGTAGGATCTTAATGATTATTTTGTTAGATGCCTCTGTTTAGATATTGCCTTGCAGGTAGTAGATGCTAGAAAATCCATGATAGATTCTAAATTTGTCACAAATATTTGTAACCTCCTTGCTCTGGAATGGGCTACCATGGTTAGTAATAATGGATAGAGGAACTTCATAACGACAAATGATATAATTCAGGATGAATCTAGAAATTTTCTTGTCGGTGTTGTATGTCATGGGGATAGCTTCCACCCATTTTGTAAAGTACTTAGTGGTCATAATGGTGTACTTATGGCCATCAGAAGATAGGGGTGTGATCTTCACCACAAGGTTAAATTCCCATTGCGAAAGGGGCCATGGAGAAACCACTGGCTATAGATCTAGTGCCGGAGCATGAATCAAATTTCCATGAATCTGGCACTTGTAACATTTCTTAGCAAATTTATGAGCATCTTTCTCCATGGTGGGCCAGTAATATCCTGCTCGAACCAACTTCTTGGCAAGACTCAAACCATTTAAATGTCCACCAAAAATACCATCATGGACCTCATGTAAGGCAGTGTCAGCCTCTCGCTAATCAAGGCATCTGAAGAGGGTTTGGTCATAGGCTCTCCTATAAAGGGTATCATCAACAATGACATAATAGGAGGATTGATGGATAAGAGCTCAAAATTTGTTCTGGGATAAGGTAAGGGGTAATATATGGGCATGTAGGTAGTTGTAAACATCTTGATACTAGGGGGACTTGGGACCAACAATGTAACTCATGAGCTCAGATTGCAGAATGTTGAATGCTGGAAGCAATAGTTGCTCAATGAGAAATTCACATCTCTCTTCATTATTTAGCATGTTGATCATAGATGCAATAGTGGCCATGGCATCTGCTTGTTTGTTATGTATTTGAGGAAGTTGGTGGAAACTGATTGTGACAAATTGCTCCTTGAGAAATTCAGCCAACTATTTGTAAGGTACTAGTTTTTCATCCTTAGTTTCATAGTCATCAGTGACCTATCGGATGACCAGTTGAGAATCACCATACACCTTGAGGTGCTATATTTTCCATTGAATAGGAATTTTGAGCTCAGTGACCAGTGCTTCATATTCAACTACATTATTGGTGTGTGCAAAGGCAATTCTATAAGATTTGGGAATGATATCTCCTTGTGGGGTTAAAAACATGATGCCTACCCCCAATCCATGCCTAGTATGTGAGCCATCAAAGTATATTTTTCATGCATTAGATTCAGTGAAGGAAAAAATGGACTCATCTAGAAATTCTAAAGCAACGGGTGATCATCAGGAACTAGTGCCTCTACGAGCTTATATGCTATCACCTAGCCTTTTAGTTCCTTTTTTTCCACATACTCTATGTCCAACTCACTTAGGAGCATGACCCATTTGTCTAGGCAACCCATGAGAGGTGCTTTTCCCAAAAGATACTTCAACAGATCAATGTGAGACATGAGCATGGTTTTCTGGTGCAACATGTAATGTCTTAAATTTTGTGTGGCAAAAACCACATCAAGATAGGCTCGTTCAATGAGTGAGTAGTTTAATTCATATCCAAACAGAGTTTTTGTGGCAGAAATGTACAAGATAAAAGGCTTTCTCAGAATGGGAGGTATCAAGATTAGTGGATGCAATACATAATATTTTAGTTGTTGGAACATGTGCTCACATTTTTCATTCCAATAGAAAGTCACACCTTTGTGCAGTAGATTTTGAAATGACTTGCATTTATCTGTGAGTTGTGCAATAAATTGATGGATAGACTGTAGTTTCCCTTGTAGACTTCTCAGCTTCCGTAAGGCGTTTGGCGGAGGCATTTCTAAAATGGCTTGCACCTTTTCTGGGTCCACTTCAATACCTTATTTTGAAATGATATAGGCTAGGATTTTTCCATAAAAAACTCCAAAGACACACTTTTTGGGTTTTAAGCAAAGCTTATACCCTTCCATTATTTCAAAGATTCTTGCCAGAATACTCAAATGATCTTTCCTCATTGTAGATTTGCAGATGAGGTCGTCAACATAGTCTTCCATTAAGATGTGCATGAATTCATGGAAGATCATGGTCATTTCCCATTGATAAGTAGCTCCGACATTCTTGAGGCCGAAGGGCATGACATTCCAACAATAGGTTCCCAAGGACATGTGAAAGTTTCCTTGGCTTGATCCTCAGGATCAATTCAGATTTGGTTGTAACCTGAGAAGCCATCCATGAGTGATAGCATCTCGTAGCCTACAGTCATGTCGATAATGATGTCAATGTTGGGCAGAGGAAAATTATATTTAGGGCATGCCTTATTTAAACCACAAAAATTAGTGCATATCCATATGCCCCCAGTGTGCTTGCTAATAGGAACTAGATTGGAGATCCAATCTGCATAATCTATAGGTCTAATGAATCCAACATCCAATAGCTTCTTCAATTCTGCTTTTACAATTAGAGCTATTTGGGGATGCATCTTTCTTATCTTTTGTTTTACTGGCTTCACACCTGGCTTCAGAGGGAGGTGGTGAAGAACTAACTCAGGATCCACGCCAGGCATGTCAACATAAGACCATAAAAATTGATCTAGTGCTCAAGGAAGAATCTGATAAACTCATCCTTCTCTTCTGGTGAGAGTGATGCTATAAAGTGTATGATCTTGGGATTGTTTGGTGTTCCCAAATTAATTTCCTTGGTCATTTCAACGAGTAATGTTGACTTCTCCTTTGGAGGGGGTATGTCTATTCTTCCATCCTAAGGTGCCTCAGAGAGGTTTTCACCCTCAGATACGTCCTTTGTTTTTACTTTTTCATGGTCAGCTGCCACCTTTCAGTTTTCTCCCGAGGACCTATTATTTTTATTTTTTTATTTTATCATTTTCAATTTTGTGACTAGAAGATGGAGTTGACTCCCCAAGATATGTAGTAGAAACAAGGTCAATGGAGAATCTTTTTTTGTGGTTTCTAGATGGTATGCCCTCTTGGAGCTCAAATAATTCCACTATTGCTTCGTCATTTTTGAAGCAATCCAAGCTTGGTGGTCCTTGCTCATCCCAATCAATAAGCTCAGGGTAGACTAGGGGGATTTCATCATCAGTAGAACAAATGTTTTTAGGCCCAGAGGTAATGAAAAATATGTAAATATTAGTGTCTTCAGAGTTAGAGACTTCATGCACTGATGGTTCAGGACTAGGATCCTAGAATATTCTAGACCAGGGATCAAGATTGGTTACTGGAGGAGGGGTAATTATGTTAACATGTTTGTCTACCATAGATAGGTGGACAGGGTAAGGGAAGAAATGGTCAAGCTCATAAGTGCTACAGGAATATGACATCCATTCCTACTCATTTGAATCAGTAGTGTACTCATAAGGGGGGCCTCAGATGCCTTTTCATCATTTGAAACCTCCACGTTCTCACATGAGGCCATTTTGGCATTCAAAGAGCCAATTTGTAATGGTTTGAATCCAATGCCCAGATTAAGGGGATGGCCCTTTGTAGCAAGGGGCTCAACAATCCCTTGCTTGTGTACTCCAAGACCACTATGGCCATCATATCCTTTTTTCTGCATGAGTGTGAACCTGGGCCCATATCTTTCAATGGGTATCTCAGTAGGCTGACGTTCTTTTTTATGTTGATCTTGGAAAATCTAGTTGGATGCATTGTAATATACATGTTCTTCATGCAAACCACCCCACAGAGTAAATGTAGGGGAGCGCATAGCGTTCATGGTAGTCTTGGGTGGTTGTGCTTGTAATAAATTTGGTTTTCCATAAGACTTCAGGGAGAGAGGAAGCTTCCCAATATGAAAAGCTTGTGCCATGGTATACTCTCCACACCCTTTATCTTCAATCTTCATCTTTCCTTTGACCATTTTCTCAAGGGTGGCCACATCAACATATTTGGAGGAATTGGATGGAGTAGCCTCGCTATTGGTAGGAACCTATTGTGTGGGTCCTTCTCTTAGATTGGCACAAAACTGGAAAGGGTTAGGATTTCCTGGGATGGTGATCTCAGCTCCATTGTGAAAGAACTTCAAACATTGATGGTATATTGATGGAACTACCTTCATGGCATGTATCCATGGCTATCCTAAGATCATGTTATAGGGAAAGTCTAGATCCAAGACTTGCAGCAATGTGTTTTCAGTAACCGGACTAGTTTTGATGGGCAGGATGATGACTCCCTTGGAGGGATGTTTAGCATCATCATAGGCCTTTATTGTGATTCTCCTAGAAGGATCAATGTCACTCTCATTGTAACCAAGATCAAGAATGACCTTCAAAGTGGATATGTTAAGTCCTGCTCCATTGTCTATCATGACTCACTGGATTTTGGAATTATGGAAAAAAACTTCTAGATGGAGAGGGTTATTGTGGCCAAGCTGGTCATGTGGAATATCATCTTTGGAAAATGTGACATGCTGGGATGTAGAGAAGTGGCCCATCATGGCCTAAAACTGGTTAGTGTCAATTCCAGTTGGAATAGTGGACTCTTTCAATGCTTTGTCAAGGACTTCCTTGTGCTAGGGGGAAGTGCGTAGCAAGTCAAGAATTGATATCAAGGTAGGGGTCTTACCTAGCTAGTCAACGAGGTTGTAATTTGAAGGCACCTTGGGTTTGGATGGTCCTCCAGGCATAGTAATCTTGGTATGAAGGGTAGCAACTGCACATTGAGGGTTGCTATCCCGGAAGGTCAGAGTGGACACATGCAAATCAGTGTCAGAGAACAATTGATGGTATAGTCATGGTCGTTCTGGGTATAATTGACATTGTTCTTGGAATTTGAATTCAATGTAGAGGCATTTCCTTTGTCATGATCAACCAAGGGGTTTGTGAAAATAGTTTGCTCAGTGTTGGAAGATCCTACAATGGGTTAAACTTCAATCACACCTTAATCAATAAGGTCTTGGACTTTATGCTTTAATTGGTAGAAGGAATTAGTTTTGTGTCCCTTTGTTCGATGATAATTGTAGTATTTGTTGTCATCCCACCAAGGGGGTTTTACTACTGGGGGATCGTGGATCTCAGGAAATTGAATGTAATTTTTTTTCAATAATTTTAGCAAGATTGAATGGAGAGGTTCACGCAATGGCGTGAATTGTCTTTGTGGTCCATCTCTATTTATCAGTGGTCGACTCTACCAATTTTATTGCACGTTATCATTTGTTTGTGCTTGAGGTTGTTGGAGCCAGTGCTGGAGGTGGGGCTTGAGTTTTTTTCTACTTATTTGTAGTAGTAGATCCCTTGCGACTCACTTTTTATTGTGTTTCTTTAACTGTCTATGCATCGATAATGTCATCATTTGTGACATTTTTATTCTGAGACCAAAATTTTGGCTTGTCACTGGAAGTGCTCACATTCTGATTGTCCTTGTTGATTTTTAATTATCCTTTTTCAATAAGAGAATATTCAATGTCAATCCCCTTTTTCATGATCTTTTGAATTGTACTTGGTCATTTTATTTTGAGCTCATACATCGTCTCAGGTACCAGATTCTGGATAAACAATCAAATTTTTTATTCTTTTGGCACATCAAAAGGACATTGACCCACCAAATTTCTCCATCATAATAGGAAGGTTATAAAGGATTTTCCAACCTTTTTCTTGGTTGTACATAAATCATTCAGCATAACCTCACTTGATATGTTGAATGCAAAGTGAGAGATGAATTTGTCAGTTAGCTTCTACCAAGATCTGATATTACCGAGTAGTTTAGAGTACCACTCCATTTCTTGACCCCCAAGGTTTCAAGGGAAGAGTCGCATGAGATACATGTTGTCATGATTAAACTCGATGCAAGATGTATAAAATTCCTAAATGTGATTGATTGGATTTCCTTTCCCTTTGTATTTCTCAAACTTGGGTACGTCAAAATTCTTGGGAAAAGGGGCATGTAAATGCTTGGATCAAATGGATTAGGAAATAGCTCTTGTTATGTATAGAATGTATTTGTGTCCTTTAATTTCATATCATTTAGATTCTTCTGCAAGCGTTGGATTTGTTGAAGAATTTCTTCATTCTTCGAAAACTTCACAGCTTTTTCACATTGGGTTCACCAAATGTAAGACTAGAAAAAGGCATAATAGCATATATAGGTAACCACAAACCCTAAATAGTATGCTAAACCTATCTAATCTATCATGAAAGCTATTTTCTAAGGGAATTCATAAAATAAGCCTAAAAACTTAAAAACCCCCTTCAAAGGAAGCTCCCATGTCCTTCTTTATTCTCCATAATGAGATTGGTGTTTCTCTTTGCACACACACTTTGCACAAATAAGCCAAGTTTTCTAATGAGAGTACTAGAAGTAAGTGATCTTGATGTTCTCAAAATCTTGTGGTTCAATCTTGAATGATAGAAATGCATCCATTTTATAGAAAATGAGATACAATTTGGTGTGATTTCACAAAATCCTTGGATAAATGTAGGTTTTGGTTGGTGAGATGCTTGGAAGCATGAAATGGGGGAGATGAAATGAGAAGATATTGGAGGATATTGAAGATATTGAAGAAGCGCCTTAATAGGGATATGAATCCTCAATTAAGGGATATGGAAATTAGGTGAGATTAGGAGGATATTAATTCAATTAATAAATCAATATTCCTCACAGATCCAAATTAGATTTATGAAATTATAACAAATCTCATAAATTGAAATTAGCTAATTAATTAATAAAAATTAATTAATTATTGAAGACTTAGGGAAATGGGGAATAAATAAAGTTTGTTTATTTATTCAATTAGGACTTAGGATAAACTATGGGTTATTCATCCAAAGGGGGAAATTAGTGGGTTATAGATTGAATTAAAGGTGTTGATATCAAATTGAAATGATTTTGATGAGATTGATAAGAATTAGGATCAATTTTGGGGGTTCTAGAATAGTTTAGGAAATCACGAGGCATTGATGATCTTTGATAATGTGCCTAGATTATGATGATTGGAAATGATTGAAAAATGCCAATGAACTTTGATGGCATCACAAGATTGAAATTGAAATGGGGAAACATTGATGATCTTTGACAATGTTCTTGAAATGATAATCATAAATAGTATTGACAATAATGAACAACGCTATTGAATTGATATTGATAGATTGATAGTGATAACACCGATGATCTTTGACAATGTTATCAAATGGTTGATTGAAAGGACACAAAGCATCGATGATCTTGGACAATTATTCTGAAGTGATGATAAGATTGATTGAATTGAATTAGGGTTTGATCGATTGGTTTAAAATTGGGTTAATTAGGCATCGGTGATCTTGGACAATGCCCCAGAGTGGTCAAAATGAGTCCAAACAACTATGAAAGTGATTAGGATGGGTTCATGTGAACCACTACTCATGAATTATGGGTCAATGAGTTTGACTCAAAAACTACACAGTTGAATCCTGATAGCAATATCACATATTACATATTTTAATTCTTTGAGTCTCATATTCCTCTTTTCCTTTTGTGTGAGGTGTTTAGGGAAATCATCGTAAGCCAAATAGTAAGATATATTAAAAAACCATGAATCTTAGATACTAACCAGTAGCACTGTAGGTAATTATTCTTCTCCCTTTTCTTTCTCAAGGTTATCTTCAACTATCATCTTGCATAAACCCTATCCTCTAACTAGTTTAGTAGGCTTGATATTCAAATAGTACTCCTGAATTTTTTCCATCCAAGTTGCCCTTTTATTAATTCCAATTTCTTGTTGTATTAATATAATCTTTAATACTAAACTAGGCACATATACCACTGAAGGAGAATGTAGAATGTAATATCTAAAATTCTTAACTGCTTTGACAACTGCAAAGGCCTACTTGTCAATCAGAAAATATTTCAACTCATGTTTCTTAAATGGGACACTCATAAATGAAATGGGGGCTTCATATCCTACCTCATTCTTTTGCGTCAGGATACCAGATAGAGTATATTAAGATGCATAGAAATAGATAATGAAATCCCTCTTGAAGTTAAGGTTGGCTAGAGTGGGTGTGTTAGGTATATCATTCTTTATATCATCAAAATATTTCTTCCCTTCTTTACTCCACCTAAACACATGTTTCTTGTTCACCATCCCTACAATATTGTTAGCAATCTCTGCAAATTCAGGCACAAAGATCCTTAAGAGATTGATTTGACAAAAGAATAACTTAAATCCACTTCAGATTGAGGGAACGATAAATTATTGTATTTCTTTACTCGGTCTATATCTATCTTAATACCATCCTTAGAGACTATATGTCCATGTAGCTTACCCTCAGTCACACAAAAGGTTGATTTTTTAGGGTTTAAAGAAATATTGTGGTCCATGCATCTCTATAAAATTGTCCTCATATCCTTTAAGTGATTCTTTTCCCTTTTCAAAAAAACTGTTCGATCATCCAAATACACCACAATAATTATATTTCTTAGATCCTTAAAATATGAGTTCATCACCCACTAGAAGGTCACACCCGCATTAATCAAACTAAAAGGAATTCTATTGTAAGTTAATGTCCCTTACGGTGTGATAAAAAATTATTTTGTGCTAGTCTGATTTAGCAAGATTTATCTAGTTATAACCCAAATTTTTTTTGAGAATTGACATCATCTCTAACCCTACGATAGTTTGGAGCACATAATCCATAACAGGAAGAGCATAATTGTCTTTTAAATTTTCTTGGTTTAAGTTGTGAAAATCTACACATATCCTAATCTCTTCATTCTTCTTTTAGATGGGCATGATATTCACTATCCACATGGAATGGTGAATAGGGTAGATGATTTTAATATAGGTCTCATTAGTGAGAGGAGAGGGGTGAATTAGTAATCCAAAAATTCACCTAATTTAACTTCTTTAAACTTTATGCACCAAAAATTTCAATATCATTTGACATAAGTAAAATTTCAATGCATACAACCATAAGTAATCAATCACATAATTTAAACACAATATTTATCTCATGGAAACTCAATTGGGGAAAAACCATAGTGTGAGATGATACCCACAATATCTATACTCTTCTGGAATACACCCTGTTAGGAGATTACCATGTTAAAGCTTTACAAAACATTGTTCGGTGCTACCCAGTTAAGGGATTTTCCTAAAACCTATTAGGATCTTTTCCCTATTAGGAGAATCCTTGTTAGAGTAATTTAAAACACAAGCTAATGTATCACCTTGTTAGATTATTTACAATAAATATATGTTAGGATCTACCCTACTAGGGGATTTCACTGTTACGATGATTAGAAAGAAACAAATAAAATGATATGTGAAAATTGCACTGCCTCTGTATAATCAGATTCTTTTAAGATTTTAAATAAATAATCAAAATGTATACTCTTCCTTGGCTTGATCGCACTTGATTGCTTCACTCTCTCTATTACCGAATAATTCTGCAATTCACAATCAACAAATAACTTCTTCTCCAATTTTCCAATATATGGAATTACTTCCACCGACTTGAAATAAACCCTAGATCTAAGATATGAATGATCTAGATCATCTTAGGTAATAAATAAGGTATCTAGACACTCATAAAACATTTTCCTCTGACCATGTCAGCTTTCTCATACATTCTACCTTGGTAGTTGAGCCATTTTCAAAAACTCATTTGACCAAAAGAAACTTCTTGAACAACCTTCCTCAAATGCATACCTTGATCAATGTGATGTCAAGTGAGTCCCACAAATCATGGAACTAACTTTCTTGTTTATGAAAATTATCACCAATCCTTTTACCACATTGAATTCCTTTACCGATATACAAATATTCATAGTATGTATAAGAACTCTATCCTGTTTACCTGTCAATTTTGTTAACACCGCTTCTAGTCAATTAAACTAGTTGTACCTATTAAAATTATGAGTCACTCTTGCACACATAGTACCTTGAATTTTTTTACAATAATAGCCTATGACTTCTCCATGAAATACTTACCGATCTGAAATAACATTAAAATCACTTACTGTCTATCACTATGTGTTTTTAGCAATTACCTGGTTTGATTCCATTCAAACATAACCAACTTAATTCTCCATATAAAGAGTCACAATAGAAAATTTAACATCACCACACATGATATAGCTTTCCATAAGAATAGAAACTTTAGAAACATGCTACAACTCATGATGCACTTACACAATATCTAGTAACATATTGAAAACACTAAGTCAATTAGTTGACATCAATGGAAAACAAATAAATGATTTACCTATCATAAAATATGTACCCATATTCATAAATGCATCACTTAGAATCACTACATCATTTATGCTAACAATCTCCCCCTTTGGCATTGATGGAAACACTCTTATCTTCTTTTCGTTCTGACTTCTGCAAAAATGTTTCCACTTTTGTGTTTTCTTATGATCTTACACTTTTGTCTGCTTACAAAGTTATAATGATCCATCATCTTCATATACTTCCCCTTTCATATTTCAACTTTATGTCTTGTGTCTTGTCTTGTTTACATAGATACATATTCTCCCCTTTTGAAAATACATATATATTCTCCCCCTTTAACAACAATGCCAAATTTGTCACATCATTTAGTCATCTCTGAGTATACTTGATTGATCCTTGCATGTTTTCTCCTTATCACTTCATTAAAACATCATACTTAAGACTTATCCTCTATGAATTTTTCCACCATTACATCAATTCATATATGAGCTGATCCAATCAACATCATCCTCTATTTAACTTCAAATAAGGGACTAACCCTTAATCTACCTTTTATATATTCAAAGGTATCCATTGGTAATGAATTGGTGAATATATTATAAAATTGTTCTTTAGTAGACACATAATTAAGCCTTACCTCTTTTTCTTGTACCTTCTCTCGTAGAAAGTGATATTTTATTGCAATGTATTTTTTCTTTGACTACATCACTAGATTCTTAGGAATATTTATTGCACTGGTGTTATCACAATGGATAAAAAATAGTTTATGTGACCTTCTCATCAATCCCTTTAATAATCTATTTTATCCATACTGCTTGCTAACAAATAAGAGTATTAGTAACATACTCTACCTCTGCAGTAGATTGGGAAATACAATTATGCTTCTTACTAGTCCAGGAGACTAATCTTTCACCAATAAAGAATGCTCCACCACTTGTTCTTTTCCTATTCCTACCCAATCTGCATCAGTAAATACATTCAAATAAAAATTTCCATCCTTACCATACCATAAGCCATAATCTTCAGTTCCTTTGAGATATGTGAAGATCCTCCTCCCTGCAACCGAATGTGAGTCCTTTGGGTTTGATCAAAACCTTGCAACAAATCCAACAACATGTGCAATATCTGGTCTATTATGCACAACATACTATATTTTACCTATCATGGATCTATACGAAGTTTCATTTACGTCTATAGACACCCTAAAATGGATAGGCTTGCGACTTTACATTAAAAACGCTAATTTTCATCTATTAATTAATGGTTTTTTAATCATTAATTAATCATCTATTTTCCTCTAAATTCATTCCCTAAATCGTCTAATCAAATTTCCAAAATTAATTAAATAATTAATTCTATTTGCTTAATTAACCTTAATTGATTAATTACCATTAATTAATTAATTAAATTCAATTTCCTATAGTTTAAATTGATATATTTAAACTTACTAATTAAATTCTTCCAATTAAAATAATTATAATTAAATTAAATTAATTTCATTCAATAAAGCAATTCTAAATAAAAAAGAATTCAATTATCTCACATGTTGAAAACTTTAAATACATAAATAAATTAAATAATCAATTATGTTCAAAGAGATAATCCTTAATCTGATCACATGGGTTACTCCACCCATCTGTCCAGTTCACATGGGTAACTCCACCCATCTCTCCAATTCACATGGGTAACTCCACCCACCTCTTCAGTTCTAAAAGGTAACTCACAATTAGCTATTCAGTCAATTAAACGCTATCTCCTCTCTCCTAGTTGAAGAGGTGGAGTTTATTGATGGTTTCTCCAGTTCCCTTTGATTTCAGCCGTTCATCTCCATATCTCTGGGATTGATCTCAATGATTCATATCATCCTTGATTCTTATATAATAAACCCTTCATACCCATCTGAAGGATCCAGGATTTCAAGCTCACATGTGTCATTACTCTGTCAGATTGGTTCTAGCATTCAAGCCATCTTGCGATCACACGTTTCAATTATCAAATTATCGACACTCCCAAGTCATAGAAGCTGCCCACACCAATACTAAGCATGAAAAAAAAATTTTTGGAAGGAATAGAGAGAGACAATAGAATCTTTGAGAAATTGGGTTTGCATTCATTTTTTTTCCTTTTCTTTTCTTGTATATTTTATTGATATGTTAAGTGTTCGTTATTAGTAGTTTTTGTATTGATTTCCTCATTACAAACTGGTGCTACTAACCCTCGTGGTTGGAAATCAAAGGAACCATGAATTTGACAGTGCGTACATTTTGGTGAACCTGACGTGAAGCAAACAACCCGAATATCTCTTGCAAACAACAGACACAATCCTTTAGCCTCAGCCGTAAGGTTGTAGACCTCATTTTCTATCATTTTATCGATATCTATGTAATTTCACAATTTCTGGTATTTTTCTGCAATCGATGAAATAGTGCCACACTTGAATGGTTAATACCGCAATTGATTGCAGGCTTTTGCATTTATTTTCTGTCATTTTCTGAGTCTTTGTTTCCTTTCTCTATGCTGCAAGTGCTAGTTTTTCACTGTAATTATTTGTGGATTGCCGCAATCAAATGAAAGTTTTCACAATTGACCGATCTAGACTGTAATTGAATGTTCTTTTCTACACTTAGAAGTTCATTTCCACAATCGCCTGTAGTTTTCCGCAACTGTCTGTTATTCACCACAATCGCCAGTACATTACCACAATCATCTAAAAATTGCTAAATCTAAATTCCAAATCTCTATTTTACTGTCTAAAACATTGATACTTTATTTATTTTTGTGCAGGACTAGATG
This sequence comes from Thuja plicata, assembly GCA_018584345.1. Lineage (NCBI taxonomy): Eukaryota > Viridiplantae > Streptophyta > Pinopsida > Cupressales > Cupressaceae > Thuja > Thuja plicata. The sequence continues at coordinate 959,619 of MU226426.1, read as the reverse complement.
AATCACCGAGAACAAAGAAGGGTAAGCCTTTTTTAGTATCAATCATTATTTTCAAAGTTTCACTTACTCTCATTTGCTAAAATTTTTTTGGTGGTGCTAACTTGTTTAAACAGAGAAAACTAAAATAAATTCACTTGTCAATTTGGGGTTTAAAAATAAAATTGTATGCCAAACATCACAATTTCATATCTCACACTTTGGAATTCGGTGCTTAAAATTGATGTGAGGATTAAAATTGAACAAAGGAAAAAAAATATCTCAATTTGGTGCATTAAAATTGAACAAGAAATCAACACCTACTTCTGAGCTTAAACTGAACATTTGTGCTTGTACGGTGGTTTAGCTTACTTCACATTTCATTTTGGGGTTTAAGCGATTAACCTTGTGTCTTGATTTTTTGGTGCACTTGCACAATCTATTAGATTAAATGACTTTATACTTTTTAGAAAGGCCTATTTGGGGAATGTGATTCTTTCTCAGAGAACAACCTTAAATCGATAATCCTTCCGATTGATATATAAACAAGACATGAACCAAAGTTTCATTTTATATCTAGCCAAGCTCGGGTGAGGTGTGTTGATGATAGTTTGGATCGGGTGAATATTCCTAAGGAGAAAGTGTAGTCAACTAGGCTCTTAAGTGAGTCACACACATACAAACCGATTGGATAGATGCCACGGACACTTACTACAACCTTGTTAATTAGAGGCCAACCCGGTTTACCTCCAAACATATACCTTATTATAGTACAAGGGGTTGAATATTTTGCCCCCAAGATTCCCAACATATGTGTTCCAAGGTATTTGTGTAGTGAAAGAGATCTTCACTATACAAAAACAATACCTAGCAACAGAAAAAACACGGATGCCTACATCGTGGACCTTTGTGTCCTAGTAGTGTGACACTTACTGCATGAGCTAATAGACATTCAAGAATTGGGCCTATAATATTGTATTTTGAAACCATCGACTTAGATTAATCTAACTGTTCATTGTTGAGACCTTGTAATAACATTGCAACTTGAAAAAGTTGTAGAACATACACATGTCAGTCTTCATTCTTCAAAACACATTGTCTATTATGCTTGTTCTTTGATCAATTTCCAAAAATGCAAAACAGACATCAAAACTATCAAAATGAGTCAAACATGTTAAAGTCTAGGGTTGTCATTGATGACATTAATTTTTCCATTAGTACACTTAGTGAAAAACATTGATAGACATCATCAGTACAAAAGGTCATGAGAAAATGCTAAGTATGAAATTGACCGACATACACTAACAAGTGTTGCACCGACGAAGTAAACATGACATCACCAATGGGTCAATAACATAACATGGAGATCGTCACCGATGATACAGTTTTGAAAACAAAATCGGTGAAGTAGAAAGGGCATACCTGATGACTAGTTCAAGAATGGAACACCAACGGAAAAGAAAATTGACCGTTAGAACTGACAGTCAGTTAGAGAACCCACAAATAGTGGATCTAAGATTTACACGTTAGATAAAGTATTGTAATTCTATTTATAGAGTTTTAATTAGTTTTAAATCATAAGTTGAGGATCAAACTGATGACATGTAACTGATTGAATGTTTGATAATGTTAAGTTGAAGATGATGCAAGACATTAAATTAGTTAATGGTTTGTATTGTCATTGATGTCAACTTGATATCATCTATACGGTCATGTAAATAATGGCAAAGACTTCAAAGAATCAATAAAACAAAGATTATGCTTTCAACAATGCATAAAAGTCAAGTATTCACTAAGTAATAGACAACACCGATGGAGTGCACACCATTAGTAAAGACAAAGATAAAGTTAGAATGATGCCCAACAAATAGAAGACAGTGTTGCTCGATGAAGCTGAATCATAGAATGCCCAATGAGCTGAAAATAGAGTTTCCCGATGAGCAAGATCCAATGATGCCTGATGGATGGAGATCCTGAAGCTAACTAAAGTTACATGGACGGAGCTAGTAGTTGTCACCAACAACAAACTACATAATTGACCAACGGAACAGAGAGATAAAAAAATGACAAAATATCTAGCTGGCAGAGCTTAAGGATAGACTTAACTAGTTTTTAAATTTATTCGACCACTGTTAAGAAATAGATTTATACAGTTGGAAAGAAGATAACTATGAGATAAATCAGGAGTTAAAGTCGTAAATCAAATTGGCTAGATTATTTTTCACACTAAGAATCAAGAATCAAGAATTAAGAAATATCATGTCTATATAAAAGACAAGAATAATTCATTTCAGTAAGTAATTAGATACATGAAAGGAAAGTGAAAAGAAAGAGGATGCTAAAGAGAAACGGGTGAAGGATAAACTTCATATAGTCCTGATCAATCAAGCTAAGGGAGAGCTAAAGAATTCTGTAGACACTGAAAAATAGTGAAGCACAACATCACATAGTAGAAAGTGTGGAGTACTAAGGAATTGAATTGATACATTGATCAGAGAGGTATTGTATGTACAAAGATCTGAAAATCTGCAATTCAAAGTTGTATTAGAAATAGGTCATTGTGTTTCAATTTAACCATTGAAGCATCAAGTCTCTTAATAGAGAAGGACTTAATAGTTTTCTATAATTGAGGTATATCCTAATAGATTACCAAAAAGGTTGATTCATGAAAGTAGCATTGGTCTTACCTAAAGCCTATTGACAGTCTAAGAAGGAGGCTAATTCAAGGATGGTAGTAAGATTAGCATAAAGCCTATTGACAGTCTAAGAAGAAGGCTGATTCAAGGATGGTAGCGTAGATGCTAGATACTAAGTGACAACCTATGTATAAAAATCCTTTAACAAGGTCGCACTTAATAGTGTGTTTGTAACCTTTAAAAGGGTTGGATCCTAATAGGGCTCACTTTAGAAGAGTGAAAATTTGGGGTACCGGTCCCAGTGGTTTTTTCCCTTATTAGGGTTTCCATGTTAAAATCCATGTGTTATGTGTGTATGGTTTATTACTTTATTGTTTTACATTTCACATATGCATTTCTGGATTGATTGGTATACTCTACATATTTACTGAGCATCGGTAAATAAGTTTTACTGCTT
>MU226426.1:927740-939490 GCA_018584345.1 Thuja plicata | reverse complement strand
TTATGAATGATTACATTTTCATGGTTGCAGTAGATTAGATGTATGAATGGTTAAAGAATATAAAAGTGCAGAAATGTTTTAAAGTTTTAAGAGTTACTGATTCACCCCTCCCCTCTCAGTAACTTGGTTAATCCTGAATATTTCCAACACAAAAGCTATCATTGCAACTTTACCGACAATCATTGGTGAAGTCACCAAAGCTTCTAGCAACCCCGATACTTTGCACAGACACCGAAGATGTTGTGAATGTCTCTACCGATGAACTTAGTCTTTATATACTGATGAGTTGGTAACATTAATGACAACTTAGGGCACATAAAGGTTATAAAAGCCTAACGGGTAAACTCATTTTTGCACTTGTAATTTATCGAGCACAGCAGAGAAGAGTAGAGCAATTTAAGAGAAATTTGGAGAGAAACCCAACAAGAATTCCTGAAAATTTGATAGAGGAACATAGAGAGAACATATGTTTCATGGTAGATACTAATTTCATGTACATCCAAGTAGTAGTACCTAGGAAATCATGGATTTCAAAGTTAGAATATGAAATCAAAGCAAGACTAGCTAATGAGTGCATTGAGGCACTACTAAATGAACCAGTGGACAACAAGAAACTAAGATTTGGCACATATGAAGAGGCCAAATAAAAGATTAAAAAAAATATTGTTATCAAGAAGGATGTAAAACAGTAAAAAAGAATGGTGAAGAATTTGAAAAAGAGCTTGAATATATCTTCTGAAGAAGAAGAAAGGGAAGGTGAAGAGGAACAAGAAGGTAACAAGGAACTCACCAAGGACCAGCTACCCATTGGTGATACAACAGAGAAAAATGAATCAGAGGAAGAAAAGTCTGATTCACCGCCTCCTCCTCTGCCTAAGAAGACAAGAACAAGGATTCAAATAGCAAAGGATGCAACTCCTTCTCCCATGGTAAAAGGAAAGGTGTATAAAAGGAAACCTAACACATCAAAGGAAAAAAAACCATTTAAGGCACCCACCAAAAGGAGGAAATTTGTTTAGATAAATGAGGATTTAGAAGATTCAGCTATGGATGAGCCTGACACTACAATCAAACAAGCAAAGGAAGTAGAAAAGGTAACATCAACTACTGAAAGCATTGATGAAATATGTAAGTACATTTCTAAAGAATCATCTATTGGACATCCTAAGATTAGGAAATGGTTGAGATGGGATTTTGTAGAGTAGAATAAGATTGAAGATGCACTTATAGATAAAATGTGTAGACACTATTATGTCCCACTACAATTCACTACACGTGATGTACCACAAGAATTGTTAATTAGAATATCTTCTAGGTTCACATTTGCACTCCATGAGGAGAAGATGATAAGAGAAAGAGTACTTGTTTCTCTTATGCCTCCAAAAAGAGAAGAAATCAATGAAATCATGGAGAAATATGTGAAAAGTTTCTCACCCAAAATGAGAGATTGTAAATTTCTTGAAGAAAAGCTTATAGAGCTAGAACAAGAAACCCATGACAAATAGAGCAAGATACTCAATCCTACCGAGGAGAGTAGTTATGAGAAGGAAACTGTCAATCAAAGAGATAAATCAACAACTGAGTTAGACAGTGAAGAAGTACAAATAACTAGCCAGAAATAGATTGATATTATAGATGAAAAATGGCCTAAAGACAGTGAGGAAAATCAAGTATCAGCAAGTCCAATTCACATCAGTTTAGAGGATGCAGAAGTTACCAAAGAAGAGTTAACAATAAAATGTAACTTAGATGATGACATAAATGATGAATCATGGTTAGACAACATTGTCAATACCACTATAGGACAAGATCCTGCAGTAGAAGTACAAAAGGATGAAGACATAAGTATTGCAAAGGGAAATTCCAATGGATAGGATATAGCTATTGACACTGCAATAGTCAATACACCGAAAAACATGAATATATTAATAGATGCTATTGATATTCAATCAAGTAAAGATAAATCATCTAAGAAGGATGATGATATACCCAAGGATATGGGTACTGATGAAAACAAAGATGTATCCAACACTCAAAAAGATATAGATACATAAATGAAAGATGCAACCAATAATCAACAAGAAGTGTCAAAAGAACAAAACAAAGAAGCTGATAACAAAATAGAGGATACACTGAGAAAGGGTGAAGAAAAAGATAAAAGTGAAGGACTCAAGTAGGATGAAGGAATAAAACTTAAAGAAGATATATCTGTTGATACACCTAAGGAAAATGAGGAGATGTCTTCACCAAACCAGCCGGTGGATTCAAAATAGATACAAAAGGAAGCTTCATCTTCTTGACCCTCACCTACCAAGTAAACCCAATCGGAAGCTTTACAAATGGTAATTCATCAATCTACCACCCAGCCAAAGAAGAAGAAGAAGAAAACATTAAAGAAAGACATTTTGGCTGTTACACTGGATGAAGTAATAGAAGTTCCAAACTGGGATATTACCACTTTGGATAGTGATAAACTTCAAGAGTTTTGAGTGCTATGTCAAAAGAAAGCCATTCAAAAGAAAATGATACAGGAATACATGGAAACAATGGAACTTGAAAAGGCAAGAGACATTCTCCAACAACTTGTTCCTGAGGTAAAACTTGAAGAAAATGCTACAGTTAAGGAAAAAATAGTTGTTCTTACTGACGCAATCACAAACTAGAATATAGATGCAAAACAAGCTATGGAAGAACAAGCAGAAAACAAGTATCAATACAAGTTAATTGATAAAATCAGCCAAGAAGTGGCACTGAACAAGGTAAAGCTCTCTGAACTAACTGAACAATTAGAGCCAATGATTGCTAAAGCAATTACCTTAGTTGAAAAGATGTGCACACTTGAAAAGTTTACAAAGGAAAATAGTGACAAGTTAGCAGAAATAGATTCTAATGTCACAACAAGTGCACACAGCCTAACCTCAAATGTAGATAGTATAAAGGAGCATCATGACAAGGTCATTGAGGCTAATAGGCTAAGGAAAGAAATATGGGATGCTGAAACACAACTAAGAGGTGAGATTACAGAACTATAGGCACACATTTTGCCCAATCTTACTATTCTACAGTAGCATATTTCTGAAGCAAGAAACCTTATTGCAACCCCAGAAATGTCTGTAGTAGACAACATCTATGATATACATGTAAGGATATCACTTGAGCACATGGCTATAGAAATGCTAAAGGATAAATGGGAAAAGATGATGGAGGAGATCGAGTCCTCACATTCCCACCTTTTTGACAAGCTGTAAGTACCTTTACCTTTATTATCAAAAAAGAAGGAATAGAAAGGAAATGTTTATTGTATGTACAGGAAGAGCTGATATCTAAAGATAGTTATGTACAATATATCAAAAAAGGGGAAAAGAAAAGTACATAAGGATATGTATATATACTTACACTTACCAGCATAAACATAGGGGGAGTCATTCAAATGACTAAGGAAGAAGTATACATAGGTGTACATACTAATACACTCAGTATGTTGTACATATCATGTTTTTGATACTAATGTCAAAGGGGGAGATTGATGACATTAATTTTTCCTTTAGTACACTTAGTGAAAAAAATTGATAGATATCATCAGTACAAACATTACCGGTGGACAGCAAGCATACCCGACAGAACAAAAGGTCACAAGAAAATTCTAAGTATGAAATTGACCGATGAACACTGACAAGTGTTGCACTGACGAAGTAAACAAGACATCACCGATGGGTCAATAACATAACATGGAGATCATCACTGACGATACAATTTTGAGAACAAAACTGGTAGAGAAGAAAAGGCACACACAATGACCAGTTCAAGAAAGGAACACTAACGACAAAGAAAACTGACCGTCAGAACCAATAGTCAGTTAGAGAACCTGTAAATAGTGGATCTAAGATTTACGCATCAGATAAAGCATTGTAATTCTATTTATAAAGTTTTAATTTGTTTTAAATCATAACTTGAGGGTCAAGAAAGATTTATGTAAATGTTTTAAAGCATCCTAATGGATCTAAAACATATCTAACTAAAGATCAAGGTCAAGTTGTCAACCTTGGATCTAGAGTTAACTTGCAAAGTGTGAATCAAGAATTAAGCTAAAATCTAGTATAAATAGATGTTCAAATCAATTGTGAGTTATGAATTCATTATTATTGATAGCCATGAAGATCATCTAAGGAGAAGAAGGTAGAATTCATGCAAAGTTTAGAAACAGATCATATCAGTTGTCAAGAACACACAGAGGCTACTGACGAATAGACAAAGGTATTATTCAATCATGGAAAGATGATTACTCATAAATAGGAAGCTTTATTGGATCGGTTATCAACAATTAGAGATTGTATACATCATCAGATCAAAGACTTATGTAGTTGCATTCTAACAAGTGCATCACATCTAAAATCCTTTTATAGAAGGTGGACTTAACCGTTCTTTACAAATCTCTTAAGAGAGTGCACACTTAACAGTGTTGCTAAAGCTTCAAATGAAGTAGATCTTAACAGGTCTCCACTATAATACTCCTAACAGGGTAGGCCATCAGAAGTGACCAATTGTAAGCCTTAACTGACCCCTTCTTATCTGCAGATAGTGAAGTCTTGTGGGTAACAATCCCCACCGCAGTTTTTACTTCCTAACAGGAGTTTTCTGCGATATCATATTGTGTGCCATGTGTTATCTATTTTCATGAATGTTTCTTGTATAGTTACATATTAAAGAACTTATGATATGATTGCATATACATAAAGAAAGATGAATAGTTAGATAAGATAATTTACAAATTGATGATTAAGGGTTAATGGGCTAACCAAGAAAATTTTTAGAGGTACTGATTCACCCCTCCCCTCTCAGTACATCATTCCAATATAATTCCAATAGTGAACATCAACTGACTTTCAAATCAGAAGCCTTGTTCAAGAAAATCAAAATTGTCAGATAGTGAGGTCTATTTTTGAGTCTTTTTGGGACTATTTCCCCTATGCCACAATTGCCTACAATTGCCCACAATTTTCCGCAATTGACATAATTTTCCTTTTTATTAGTCCAGTTGACCTGTTTATTACCGCAATCAACTAGTCACTTTACCACAATCAGTAAATTTTTTTGCAATTGACCATAGACTTTTTAATACCTATTTTGACCTAAAACCTTGAAAATAGTCTCCATTTTGTATCAAAGACTAGTGTCTATCCTAGAAAAATGTGAAGAACACTATGTGAATCTATAAAAATTAAATATCATCCACTCTTTGAAAGCAAGATTATTGTCCAAACATTGTTAGTTTGAAAGTTCAGACTCAAAATATCTTGATCCCATTATCTCAAACATCATCATTATCTCTATTAGTGACTTTGTCCCAGGAAAAGGTCAAAAAATCTTATTCTTACATCATCAAAACTTTAAGATAAAGATAAATCAACATCTGTCCTTAGAATTACCCTTGTCCAAACATAACTCATACTTTCCTAGAAAGGTTATCCTTTTCTGTTTTCTTTATATCACATGATTTGGTCATAAAATATGGACCACACTATGTATCAAACACCTCATGGAGGTCCTTACATAATGTCAAAGGCTAGAACACAACCTAATGAGTCATATATCAATAGATTCCCCTCTTGGGAAATAAAGTGAGAGGATGATCCTTTCACAAATACTAGTCCTTCTCTATTCATTGAGAATCCCCATGGGTCAGCTTTGTTCCAAAATGTCATAGAAGAGGAGCTCAAAGATATAGAGAAAGATTCCTATTATTCACAAGTGGTTGACATTGTTATAGAGAGGATCCCTGAACATTTCTTAGCCCTATTAATAAATAAGGGAGTCAAATTCCTTTCTGAATTCTGTGTGTCAACCATATGGCCCAAAAACCCTCTCTAAAGTCAAAGCACTACTCGAACCTCTCAAACACTACCTTTGGTATCTCAAATCTTCTTATCCTTGATAACACCAACATTAGCAAAGACGATGCCCAATCAAACCAAATCAAAAACCAAGAAAGCACATCTACCATGAAAAGCATGATAGGCTCCCAACTAAGTGCACCCTATTGGAAAGTGACAATGCAAGCAATTGTTATTTTGTCATTGATGTCAAACCTTAACTAGTGAGACTATTGTTATCTGTTTGAGTACCATATCTATTGAGTGATGAAGAAAATTTAACAAGAAGACCAAGTGAATGGTTGAGTTAAGGAAAATAAAAGGGTACTTGATCAGTTGGCACCCTAGAAAAGTGATTAGTTGTTTATCTTTCAAAGATAGTTTTTCTGGCTATTTTGTGCCAAGCACCAGTGAAATTGCCAAGTAAAAATAGTGATGTTGGTGGACTTATAGTATTTGGATTAATGATGAGATTTGAGATCTCTGGATGACTTAGTTAATTTTATTGGGATATGTAATGTTAATTAAAGATTGATCCACATCATTTAATGTATGGGTAATTGTAATTAATACATGGTTTCAAGATTTAATTAGAGACTACTTTGGAAAAGTAAATGTAATGTAATGATGGAATGATCCGTTGGATCTGACCTAACCTAAGATCTAAAATCTTGATTAAGTGGGAAAATATTTATCTAACCTAGACAGAGAGGTATATGATAACCTCAAGGGGTTATTCATGAAGTGGAAAAAGTTGTTGTATGTATGCAAGAGGTTTGAATAGTTCATTTACTGATTGCAATGACCTAGCAGAGAAGGTTGTATACAGAAGTAGAGAGTTGCATGTGTGATTGCTTGATGGATTTCCATGTAGATCAGAAGATTGAAATGACAATATAGGCCATCGAGTAAGTTAACATCAGAGCTGTAATTGAATCTGAATTTGCAAAGTAAGTTGTATGTATCAGATCACAACTGTTGATTACTTTCTAACCATTGTATCAGTTAAAATACTTTAACTAGGTTGACCTAACAGTCATTTGTATAAATCCTCTAACAAGGTGACATTTAGGTGGAATGTTCTAAGTCCTCTAATAAGGCCACTCCTAATAGGTTGATTAAATCCTTTAACTAGGTCACACCTAACAGTGTGTTATTGTAACCTTTAACAAGGTTGGCTCCTCACAGAGCTCACTTCAGAAGAGTGAAACTTGGTAGCATGTTACTGGTGGTTTTTTCCATATTGGGTTTCCATGTTAAATACTTGTGTCAACTTGTGTGAATGCTTATGTTTTTTTTTATTGTTATGTTTCTACAAGCTAATTACATTAGACAGTAAACTACATGATTAAAGTTGTTGACATATGCTACTACTACCGAGTAGATCTGAAATACAAAAAGTTTTATTTTCTACATCTAGACCTGAGGATAAATGAATCACCCCTCCCCTCTCAGATATTCTAAATTCATTATAACAATTGGTATCAGAGCTTTGGTCTCCTGAAAATAGTTTGAAGGTACTTGGAGCAAAAAGATCAAGATGTATAAGAAGGAGGTTCCGAAGCTGAACAAAGATAACTTCCCTGCATGACAGATTTTGATGAAACTGCATCTGGTTGGTATTGGAGATGATGCTAAGTGGCTTATTGAACATGACTATGTATCACCTACTAATCCTCTCACAACTACACAACTAAGAGAAAAGCAAGAGAACAATCAAGCAATGTTGGAGATTGCATCCTCATTGAGCTATTTAGAGTTTGATGATATAAAGAGCTGCACTAATGTAAAGAAGATGTGGGATAAACTAGAAACTGTCTATGGTGGAGACACAAATGTGTTGAGAGCTAAGTTAGAAATTATAAGAGGCAAGTTTGATGAGATGAAAATGCAAGAAGGTGAAAATGTTAATCAGTATTATGGTACAGTGAAAGAAGTTTTAAATTCCATTAGAGGAGCTAATGGTGTTAGGAATAAGGTGTCTCAACCTTGGATAATTCCTATTCTTATTATTTGTTTTGTAAAATGTATTTTTTGAAAATAATGTAATTAAGTGTGAGTGTACATGTCTAGTTGGCATGTTGATGTGTCACTCCACTTGATATATCGGCATATTGAATTGTGTGTGAGGAGATCATGGCTGAAACGGTTATGACAGATTCCTATGACACGTAAGAGCTATTTATAGAAGATTCAATGATGGGTGAAGACATGCAATGATATGTGGCAACTGATAAAGTTGAGTACTATATACTCTTCCACAATCATGGGGTTCAGGGAATGGTAAAAAATTTTAAGGTTCCTATTTTCTCAGAGAATGGTAAAACCCTAATATGGCTATCTTTGGAAGTTGCCCTAAAAAGGAAAGCGCATGATATAATCATTTTTAAGGGTTGCAGACTATGATAGAAAAAGAGTGTATTGTTGGTATGATCGGGTGCTACTGGATTTTTCTTTGAGTGTCAATTGTCTCCTAAAAGAACTTGCATTTCAAGTGTGTTGTAACCATTGTGTTGAAGATAATACATTGTGTAGGTTTTGGAGTGCTGGGGTTTTTTACCGAAAGGTTTTCCCTAGGGTAAATCATTGTGTCATTCTCTATTTTATGTATGCATGGTATATGGCTGCAATATCATTGTTAAAGTAGTTAACGAATATGAAATTGTAAGGATTTAAAAGAATTTGCACAATAATTTCCTTTAGAGATTAGTGTAGGAAGTTGTTTCCGCACCTAAGTTTCCTTACAAGTGGTATCAGAGCCTGATCAACTTTATATCCTAGTTTTTGGGTAGGGTTTTTTGAGCTAATCTCAAGTTGAGTGGGAGTTTTTTGTGCAGAGCATTCTAAATCTTATTTGCAGATTGAGATGGCAAGTTCCTCATACAGTAGAATGGAGGTGGAGAAATTTAATGGCACTGATTTCGAGTTGTGGAAACTCAAGATGGAAGACATGCCTGAAGACCGCAATCTATGGGAGGCTACTTCAGTTGATGTGAGACCTACAACAATATCTCAAGTGGATTGGGAGATCAAGGATTGGAAGGCTAAGGGTCTCATCAGACTCTGTCTAGCAGATGTCATTCTTGTAAATGTTTTTGATGAGACTACTGCAAATTCTTTGTGGAAATGGCTTGGGTCTGTGTATCAGGCCAAATCTCTGGTGAATAAGTTGTTCCTAAGAAATAATTTCTATTCTTTAAGATTGGAGGAAGATGGATCTATAACTAATCATCTCAACACATTCAATTTATTGATTGCACAGTTGGCATCATTCGGTGCCAAGATCGAGGAGGAGGATTGATGTATGACCCTACTTTGTTCCTTGCCAGATTCATGGGACCATCTTGTGATGGCTCTCAGAAGTACTATAGTCACATTTTGTATGGATGATGTGGTGTCTTTGCTACTATCTGAGGAGATGCGAAGAAATACTTTGGATTCATCTAAGGAAGCCCTTACTATTCGCAGGAGATGCAACAACAAAGGAAAGAAGAATGACAATAAGTCAAAGAAGGGCAGATCAAAATCCCATGGGAGTTCTAAGAATTCTGGAAAGTCCAAGGTGAAAATTTGGAACTATGATAAATCTGGGCACTTCCAGAGGGACTGCAAAGAACCAAAGAAGAAGAAGAAAGGCTCAGATTCAGCTTCTGAAAAATATCAAGAAGATGGAGATGCTTTTATTGTAGCTTTGGTAGCCCATGCATCTAATGATGTGTGGTTGGTAGACTTGAGTGCTTCTTTTCACATGACCTCTCATCAAAATTGGTTCTCAAAATATGAAGAGTTTGATGGTTGAAAGGTGTACTTGGGTGATGATTCTCACCTAAAGATAGTTGGACGCGGAAGGGTCACTATCAGATTTCCTGATGGATGAGTAAAGGGAATCAATGGAGTTATGCACATTCTAGGCTTGGCACAAAACCTATTATCTGTAAGTATGATGAATGATGTAGGTGTGCAAGTTTTCTTTTTGAAAGATGGATGCAAGATGATGAGAGGTTCTATGGTGCTCGCTAAAGGTACTAGGAGAGGTACTTTGTTTCAGCTTGATGCATGCATTTCTCAGTGCAATATTTCTTCTATTTCAAATAAGAGAGAGGCTATCACTTCATCCCCACCATCTGATTGAGAAGTAAAGAAGACTATGGCAATGGGTTTCGATGGTAGTGCAGTAAGTGTACCTAAGGGTCCAAACACTTTGGAAGGCAAGCTTCCTACAGAAAAGACAATGTTGTGGCATATGAGATTTGGTCACATTGGTGAGAAGGGTCTTAGGACCTTGAAAAATAAAAATCTCATCAAGGGGATAAATAATTGTAATCTTGAATTCGATTTCTGTGAACACTGTGTTTATGGTAAGAAAAATCGTGTTCAGTTCTACTCCAGTTCTCACAAGTCTTCTAGACTTTTAGATCTTATTCATTCTGATGTATTTGGTCCTGTAAAAGTTCCTTCTATCTCCAGTTCTATATATTTTGTATCTTTTATAGATGATTATAGTAGAAGGACTTGGATATATTTCCTAAAAAGTAAGACACAGGTTTTCAGTCGGTTCAAGGAATTTAAGGCTCTTGTGGAGAATCAAACTAGTAAAAGAATAAAGTGTGTGAGAACTGATAATGGTGGTGAGTTTTGTTCCATAGAGTTTGAATAGTTCTGTAAAGAAAAAGGAATCGAGAGACATAAGACAACTCCTTACACCCCACAACAAAATGGAGTTGCTGAGAGAATGAACAGGACACTGATGGAGAAGGCTAGAAATATGCTTAGTGGAGCTGGTTTAGAACAAAGGTTTTGGTCCGAAGTTGTGGCCACTGCTTGCTATCTAGTTAACAAATCTCCTACATCAGCTCTTGTTGGTAAGACACCCATGGAGGTGTGGTCTAGTAAGAAGCCTTCAATTAGACATCTTCATATTTTTGGTTGTGAAGCTTATGCACATATTCCAAAGGAGAAAATATCTAAGTTGGAAAACAAAGATGTCAAATGTATTTTCATCAGATATAGTATTGGTGTGAAAGGATACAAGCTTTGGGATCCTGTGACTAGTAAGGTGTTGCATTGTAGAAATGTTATTTTCAAAGAGCTAACATCTTCTCCTATTATGCTACAACCAGATGAAAAAGAAAAGGAAAAAGATGTTGTTCAGTTTCCTCCTACCCCTGAGAAGACTGAACAAAGAGACCATGTTGGGTCCAATAATGAGGAGAGCTGCAGCAGCTCTGATAGTTTGGAAGAAGAGGAAGAACAAACTCAACCTCAGATTACTAACACTGATGAGCCTAGATTTGTGAAAGAGGCTTTGGGCATGGAAGATGCAGGTTCCTGGATTGAGCCTATGAATGATGAGATGGCTTCATTGGAGAAAAACAAAACTTGGGACCTTGTACCTTTTCCTAAAGGGAGAAAATCTATTGGCTGTAAATGGGTGTTCAAGAAGAAATTCTGTGCAGATGGCAGTGTTAAAAGGTACAAAGCTAGATTGGTTGCAAATGGGTATTCACAGGTAGAGGGAATAAATTATGGTGAAATATTCTCTCATGTTGCAAAGTTGACATCCATTAGATTTCTATTATCTCTTGCTACATCATATGATTTAGAGATAGAACATATGGATGTGAAGACAACTTTCGTTCATGGTGATTTGGAGGAAGAGATTTATATGTCACAGCCTGAGCACTACATTGTTAAAGGTAAAGAATCCTTAGTTTATAGATTAAAGAAATCTCTATATGGTTTGAAGAATTCTCCTAGGATGTGGTACCTTAATTTTGATGCCTTTGTGTTTTCAATTGGATTTGTAAGATCAAAATCAGATCATTGTGTTTATTTCAGAGTTGAAAATGATTGCCTTCTTATTGTTGCATTATATGTTGA
>MU226426.1:869586-904118 GCA_018584345.1 Thuja plicata | reverse complement strand
TCATTTGATAAATTTGTAAGCCAACAAAGAATTTTATTTCACCAAACATAGACATCTCAAACTCAGTTTGCATCTCTGTTGCAAATTTTTGACATAACACATATTGTCCACTAAATATGATGTCATCCACAAAAATTTCAGCTAATAATGTACCTTTGCTTTTCTTTGTCTTCAAGTACAGGTTGCTTTTGTCATTGGTTCTTGAAAATCCAATCTTAATAAGATAATTGTGCAATCTCTCATACCATGCTCTTGGCACTTGCTTCAATCCATATAATTCTTTATGTAATCTAAAAACCATATCCCTTTTGTTAGGGTCTATAAAACCATCAGCTTGCTCAATATACACTTCTTCTTCCAAGATACCATTGAGAAATGCAGATTTCACATCCATCTGGTAAACTTTGAATCCTTTATAGGCTGCATATGCAAGTAAGGTTCTGACACCCTCCAATCTTGCAACTAGGATGAAGGTTTCACCGTAGTCAATTCCTTCCTCCTGTGCATAACCCTTGCATACCAATCTAGCTTTGTTTCTTGTCACATCTCCATGCTCATTTAGTTTGTTCTTGAATACCCACTTTGTGCCAATTACATTTTTATCCTTTGGCCTAGGTACAAGTGTCCAAGTTTTGTTCTCAATTTATTCAATTTCCTCATTCATTGCTTGTATCTAATCTTCATTTTCTAAAGCATCTTTCACTATTTTGGGCTCAAATTCACATAACAGACATGTGTCATTTTTCAACTTAGTTCTTGTCATAACAGTAGAATCCTTTGACCCAATGATTTGATCAAAATTGTGATTTCTTCTCACATATTTTGCTAGGGTAGGCTCAATTCTTTCTTTAGGTTCATCATTTGTATTCAGTTTTGGTTGATTCCATGACTCGACATCTCCATCAGATAGCTCGACATTCACTTGCTATTGTTCAACACTAGTCTCAGGTAGTGAATTAGAATCATCCTCATCCAGATATATGAATGATCTATAGCTTTTAGGCTCTTATGTACTTTCAGCTTCATTTCTTTCTGCAAACTCATCAATTCTTACATTTGCACTTTCAACAATTTTGTTAGTATTAGAATTTAAACATTTGTAAGCTTTTCTTTTCATTGAATAACCAAGGAATACACCTTCTTCACCTTTAGCATCTAGTTTTCCATTTTTGTTGTCTTTCAGTATAAAACATTTTCTTCCAAATATTTTAAAATACTTTACACTAGGTGCATACCCATACCAAAGTTCATAAGGTTTAGCATCTGTACCTTTCTTGATTTGAACTATATTTAGTGTATAGACTGCAGTACTTACAGCTTCTTTCCAATATTTCTATGCAACATTTTTCTCCATCATTAATGTTCTTGCACAGTCCATAATAGATTTGTTCCTTCATTTAGCAATACCATTTTCTGGAGGAGTCCTAGGTGTGGACATCTGTCTCTTTATGCCTTGATCATTACAAAACATGTTAAACTCATTATAAATAAACTCTCCACTGCTATCAGATCTTAAGAATTTCAAAATTTTGTCTGTTTCCTTTTCAACTTTAGCTAAGTACCATTTAAATAACTAGAATGCATTAGATTTTTCTTTGAGAAAAATTACAGTCATCATCCTTGAATAATCATCAAAAAATAGAATAAAGTATCTAGCACCATAATAACTTCTTTCTCCAATGGGACCACAGAGATCAGTATGGACCAATTCCAAAATTTCCTCTGATACATGTGTTTTACTCTTGAAACTTGACTTAGTCATCTTTCCTAGTTGACATTTTTTACATATAGCATTCTCAGGTTTCTTCAACTTAGGTAACCCTCTAACCCTTTTCATTTTACTTATGCTTACCAAGTTATCAAAGTTCACATGACACAACCTCTTATGCCATAACCAAACATCATTGTAGTGTGCAAACAAACATGTTTCTTCAGATAAATCCAGATAAAATAAGTTACCTTTAGTCTGATCACCACTTCCAACTAATTCTCCAATAGAATCATAGATCTTTGCCTTTCTGTGATGGAATTCAACTTTGTAACAAGAAGTGTTCAGCTGTGCAACACTCAACAAATTTAAGATCATCAACCCAATACACATCATCACATCTAATTTTGTCAGTTAGGTTAATCAATCCTTTACCTTTGATAAGACATGGTGAATCATTACCAAATTTTTCATATCCTCCTTTACATTGGTTTAGGGTTTCAAACTTATCTTTTTCACTAGTCATATGATGGGAGCAACCACTATCAATGATCCAATGATCATTTTTACTCATATAAGAGATTAGTGAAGTTTTCTCATCATCATCAGAATCTTCTTTCATTGCAACATAAACAACTTCTATATCATTTTCATCATAATTATCAGTGTCATTGTCAGAATTTTCTTCAGCAATATAGCAAGATTTCTTACCTTTGTCTTTGTATTCCTTATATTTCCTGAAGTCTTGGTCATCCTTTCTGTCTTTGTATTCTTTGTATTTGTTGTCCCTTCTTTCATATTTTTCATTTTTGTCAGGACATCTAGCAACTATATGACCAACTTTGTTGCATGAAAAACAAATAATAGGAAGTTTACCTCTATATTTTCCTTTTCCTCTGGAAAGCCTTTTTGCCATAAGTGCTTCAAGTTCTTCAAGATCATCATCAAAAGTGTCACTATCATTTTCCACATGTTTCTTTCCCTTCTTAGATTTATTGAGAACCAGTTGTGATCTAAAAGCAGTATCAATCCCTTGTGGATTATAGTTATCATAATTTGACATTTCAAATGCAGTGAGTCTACCTATCAGATTTTCTAGATTCAGATTATTGTTAGGAGTACATCTCAATTCTTGAATTATAGAAAATCTAATAGCATATACAGGAAGTAAATTTCTCAGCACCTTGCTCATAATGGTGTTCTCATCAATTGTTCCATTAGCCCCTCCAATGGCATTCACAACTTCTTTTACCCTACCATAGTATTGAATAACATTTTCACTTTCTTGCATTTTCATCTCATCAAACTTACCTCTTAGACTTTCTAATTTAGCCCTCAACACATTTGTGTCTCCACCATAGACAATTGCAGGTTTCTCCCACATCTGCTTTGCATTTTTGCAACTCTTTATATCATCAAACTCTGAATAGCTTAATGAGGAGGCGATCTCCAACATTGCTTGATTGTGCTCTTTCTTTTCTTTTAGTTGTGTAGCTATGAGAGGAGTAGTAGGTGGTATATAGGCATGTTCAATAAGTCTCTTAGCATCATCACCAATACCAGCCAAATGTAGTTTCATCAAACTCTACCATGCAGGGAAGTTATCTTTGTTCAGCTTAGGAACCTCCTTCTTATACATCTTGATCTTTTCGCTCTAAGTACCTTCAAACTATTCTCAGGAGACCAAAGCTCTAATATGAATTGTTAGAATTAATTTAGAATAACTGAGAGGGGAGGGGTGAATCAGTTATCCTCAGGTCTAGATGTAGCAAATTAAAAATTTCTATACTTCAGATCTACTCGGTAGTAGTAGCATAAATCAATAACTTAATCATGCAGTTTACTCTCAATTGAAATTAGCTTGTAGAAACATAATAGTAAAGAAAACAATAAGAATTCACACAAGTTGACACAAGTGTTTAATGTGGAAACCCAATATGGGAAAAACCACCAGTAACTTGCTACCAAGTTTTCACTCTTCTGAAGTGATGCCCTGTGAGGAGCCAACCCTGTTAAAGGTTACAATAACACACTGCTAGGTGTGACCTAGTTAAAGGATTCAATCACCCTATTAGGAGTGGCCTTGTTAGAGGACTTAGAACATTCCACCTGAATGTCACCTTGTTAGAGGATTTATACAAATGACTGTTAAGTCAACCTTGTTAAAGGATTTAACTGATACAATGGTAAGAAATTAATCATCCATTGTGATCTGGTACATACAACTTACTTTACAAATTCAGATCCACTTACAACTCTGATGTTAACTTACTAGATATCCTACATTTTCATTTCAATCTTTTGATCTTCTTGGAAATCCATCAAGCAATCACACATGCAACTTTGTGCTTCTGCCTTTTGCCTTCTCTGCTAGATCATGCCAAACAGTAAATAAACTATGCAAACCTTTTGCATATACATACACTCATCCACACTTAAGGAATAACCCCTTAAGGTTATCATATACCTCTCTATCTAGGTCAGATAAATCTTTTGCCGCTTAAACAAGATCGTAAATCTTAGGTTAGGTCAGATCCAATGGATCATTCCATCTTTGCATTACATTTACTTCTCCAAAGTAGCCTCTAATTAAATCTTGAAACCATGCATTAATTATGGTTACCCATATATTAAATGATGTGGATCAATCTTTAATTAACATTACATATCCCAGTGAAATCAACTAAGTCGTCCAAAGATCTCAAATCTCATCATTAATCCAATTACTGTAAGTCGGCCAGCATCACTATTTCCACTTGGCAATTTCAATGGTGCTCGACATTGAGAAAATTTTTCTTGTCACAAGCAACTTTACTTGGCATAAGCAAATTTTCTCGGCACAAGCCAAACTTGCTTTGCACAGAACAAACAAAAAACTATCTTTGAAAGATAAACAACAAATTACTTTGCCAAAGTGCCAACAGATCAAGTACCCTTTTAGTTTCCTTAACTCAACCATTCACTTGCTCTTCTTGTTAAATCTTCTTCATCAAAAATAGATATGGTACTCAAAATAATAACAATAGTCTCACCAGTAAAGGTTTGATAGCAATGACAAAATAACAATTTCTTGCATTGTCACTTTCCAACAGTGGGAACCTCTTAATCCTGATTAAACCTCAACCAAGCAATCCACAATAACAAGGGAAGTGAGACATCTGATGAGTGTTCTAGCAAAACCAACTCCAATGAGTACGAGTTGAGATCCCTTCACAACTCTGAACCTTCAATCCTAGACTATTCCCCTCTGTCAGCTACCACCATACACCTTCAACCAGAAAGAGTCAACCCAACACGAGGGCCTATGTCTCGTACACCCAGAACTAATAGAGTGGGATCAAGAAGGACTGCCTGATATGGATATCTTTGAGAATGATGAGGCTATCAAAGACTTCATGGGACTAAGAGAGGGAATGCCATTAGGAGACCATAAAGAGGGTTTCTCCATCAACCTCAACAGATCAACATAATTTGGGGAGGAATAAATTCTTTCCAATCAACAAAAACAATTGAAAAAGAAAAAAGAATCGTCAGTAAGTGAAAACTGAAAGGCACTTACTAGCACAAAAAATGATAAAAAGACAAAACAAGACGTATCTTCTAGTGAAAACCTCACCAAGGTGCTAGAAGATGGAAAGAAGGAACTCCTCCCCTTAATAGAGGAAAATTCAAATTATTAGCAAAAGAAGTGGAACAAGTCAACTTGGGTGATGGAAATAACCCAAAGAACATCTACTTAGCAAAATAACTCACTCTAGTGGAGAGAGAACAGTTCATCAGTTTCTTTAAGGAGAGGAAGATAAATTTTTCATGGTCCTACTCGGACATGCTAGGATTAGATCTAGAGCTTGTGCTACATCATCTCCCATTGCTACCCAATGCTAAACCTGTCAAACAGAAGCTGAGAAAGATGCATCCCCATGTTGCATTACTAGTCAAGGCAGAATTGAAAAAGCTCCTAGATGCTAAGTTCATAAGATCGATCCCATACGCAAACTAGATATCTAATTTGGTACCAATTACAAAGCATGGTGGTCAAAGTCAAATTTTCACAAAGTTTAGAGATCTTAACAAAGCTTGTCCCAAGGATGACTTCCCTTTGCCTGACATTGATATGATAGTAGATCTAATAGATGGACATCAAACACTATTTCTCATGGATGGCTTTTCAGGATATAATAAGATATGGATTGCACCATAGGACCAACATAAAATAGATTTCACATGTCCTTGGGGCACTTATTGTTGGAACATCATGCCATTTGGTCTAAAAAATGTTGGAGAAACATATCAAAGGGCCATGACAACAATCTTCCATGGCCTCATCCACAAGAAAATGGAGGACTATGTGGATGATATACTTGCAAATTCAACGCTTAGAAAGAACATCTACAAGTACCTGGACCCATATTGGTAGAGTGCAAGAATAAAAGGTACATTTAAATCCAAAGAAATGCGCATTAGAGGTCACAATAGGGAAGCTCTTGGGATTCATTGTGTACCATTAAGGCATAGAGGTTGACCCAACAAAATTAAAAGCAATATTGGACATGCCGCCACCAACTAACCTAAGGAAACTAAGGGGTTTATAGGGAAGTCTCCAATCAATCAGGTGATTCATAGCCCAACTAGCAGATAAGTTCCACCCATTTTAACATCTACTACACAAGGACATAAATTTTATGTGGAAAAAACAATGTGTAGAAGTGTTCTAAATATTTAAGGACTATCTACTCAAGTCTCCCATATTGGTGCCACCAGTTCAAGGCCAACCACTACTTCTATACATCTCAACAACTAGAACAAAATTAGGAGTGCTCCTAGAACAACATGAAGACAAAAGTAAGGAGAGAGCTATCTACTATCTCAATAGAACCTTGGTAGGATATGAGCTTAACTATACACCAATTGAAAAGTCATGCATAGCGGTGGTCTTTACTTCTCAGAAGACAAGGCATTACATGTTGAGCCTTCAAACAAAGATCATAGTGCAAATTTATCCTATAAAGTATCTACTAAGCAAAGCAACACTCACCGAATGACTTGCAAAGTGGGTAATGATCTTAAGCAAGTTTGACATTGAGTACATAGATAGAAAAGCCATCAAAGGGAAAGTGATTATGGATCAATTAGCAAAGGCACCTATTTAGGATCATCAGCCTATCCTATCTAAATTTCAAAATTATTCTATTCTTACACTTCAACTGGCTATAGATATATGGCAACTATACTTTGATGGGTCATGCATGAACCATGGTGCAGGAGAAGGGATAGTACCCGTCACTCCAAACAATGATGCAATACCCAAATCTTTCAGACTCAACTTCTTGTGCACCAACAACATAGCCGAGTATGAAGCTCTCATGATCAGATTAAAGACAACAATTCAATAGAGAATCAAGAACCTTAAGGTCTACAGAGATTCACAATTGGTCATTAGCCAAGTCAACAATGAATGTATGACAAGAGATGAGAAGCTAATACCATACAGAGAATAGATGGACAGGTTGTGCACTAAGTTCCAATACATATTTTTTGAGAAAATACCAAGGGCTCAAAACAAGGTTGCAGATGCAATGGCTACCATAGAATCACTGATCGATATGCTAGGAAA
Source organism: Thuja plicata (assembly GCA_018584345.1). Lineage (NCBI taxonomy): Eukaryota > Viridiplantae > Streptophyta > Pinopsida > Cupressales > Cupressaceae > Thuja > Thuja plicata. The sequence continues at coordinate 896,796 of MU226426.1, read as the reverse complement.
TGAAACTAGATTCCAGTTTCTAGTGGAGAAACTCATGATGCCATCACACCAGGCACCAATCACAGAATCAGTGTGTGTCCTTGTTGGTCCTAAAACCCCATGGTACCATGATGTGTATAATTACCTCCAAATTAGTGTCTTACCTCCTAACTTTTCTAGCAACCAGGAAATTCCCTCATCCTCCAAGCCTCTAGGTACACCAATCTCGTAACCACTCTATATAAATGAAGTCTAGATAGAATTCTATTACAATGTATCACTTCCACGGAATCCTAGAGAGCTATGTATGAGGTACATGAAGGAATTTTTAGAACCCACAGAGGTGGGAACAACTTAGCTAAAAAGTATCATTCGCATGGGATACTACTGGCCCATAGTAGAGATAGATGCAAACAAGTATGTACAAAGGTGTAGGCAATGTCAGATTCATGGAGACCTCATCCATGCACTAGTCCAAGAACTAAATCCTATCACTTCACCATTACCATTTTCTATGTGGGGATTTGACCTAGTAGGCAAGATTACACCATCTTCAGCTAATGGACATAAATACATCATAGAATAAATAGAGTACATCACTAAATGGGTGGAAGAAATTCCCCTCACCTACATAACTGGAAAGAAGATCTCAATGTTCATACTCAACCATATCATTTGTCGGTATTGAATTCCTCAAACCATCCTGACAGATCACAGTACACCTTTCCAAAACAAAGATGTTGAAGATCTCTATGAACAGATCCAAATCAAACAAGGTTTCTCATCATTCTATTATACTCAAGGGAATGGAAAGGATGAAGCGACAAAAAAAAACATTTTGAAAATCCTAAATAAAATAGTTAATGAATTAGGGCTAGACTAGCATTTATAGCTTAGTCCCACAGTATGGGCATACATAACTAGCAGGAGAAAACCTATAGGAGCCACTCCTTTCTCCCTAGTATATGGATCAAAGGTGGTCCTACCCCTCAAAGTGGAAATCCCATCCCTAAGGATATCGTTGAAGAACCTAATTTTAGATGAAGACTACAGAGTAGAAAGGCTCAGTGAATTGGAACTACAAGATGAAAGAAGACAACATGCATTCTACCACTTACAAGGTTACCAGAATTGTTGTAGAAGGAATTATCACAAGAAAGTTAGGCCACAAAAATTTGAGGTAGGAGACCTTGTCCTAATGGAAAATCAAAAGAACCAAGTAGAGCAAGTGAAACCAAGAAAATTTGAGCCTAACTGGCTAGGACTATATGTCATTGTCAACTCTACCCAGAGTGGGGCATACCAAATAGAAACACCAGAAGGAGATCATCTCCTCGGATACATAAAAAAAATGCACCTTAAGATGTTCTATGCGTGAGGTCCCAATGGTTAAGGAAACTATCTACGCATCCATAAAATACCAAAAAAATAAAAAATACAAAATGTTACCTTGCTGAAAACCTAGCAAACAAGTGCCTTGGTGACAACAACAAAAAAAAAAAAAAAATTAAAGAGAAACAAAATCTCTCTCTCTCAGTGAAATTCTAGCAAACAGGCTCTATTGAGTAGGTACCTTGGTGAAAACTTGCAAAACAAGTGCTGAGTGTTCAAATCTAGCTTCACCATCAATGAACTCCAAGATCAAAATCTTGAGAAAACTTTGCACGCAAGACTGACTACCCAAGCTATATACAGAAGCACAATTCCCTCTGAGCACCAACACTTATCCATGGTTAGTACTGGTCTCCCAGACTAGGGGATGATTCTAAATGTCCTAAAAAAATGAAATCCCCAAAAAAATAAAAAAAAATCATCCAAAATCCTAAAAAGATCAAAACGTCCTGAGAAAATCAATCTTTATAAAAAATAATCAAAAAATTGAAAAAATCCAAAGCAATAAAACCAACTCAGTTAACAACAAAGAAAAAGGAGATCATGCTCAGTCAATCAATGTCAAAATCATGAGCTTTGTGAATCAACATTGGGCCCATATGACACGGATTTATCAATCTGTTAAATCTATCAGCAAGCAAACTGGCGATCAAGCCAATCTATCAAATGTCAAAACCATGAACTTTGCGAATCAGCATTGGGCCCATCTGACACAGCTTGATCAGCCACCAAAAATGATCATAGTCAATCAATCAATAAATCAATCATATAAATTTTCTTACACAATGATGGATATGCTCAAAACCATACAAGTCAGTCTTATATGATTCATATATTAACTAAAACCAGACACAATCAAAGCAATCAAGCCAATCAAGCCTATCAAAAGAGTTGAGCCAATCAAGAGAATCAAACTAAATCAAGGAACAATCAAAATGTTGACTAGGTCAATCAGTTGGTCAGATGTTAGTCTATATTTCATGGTTATGTTCTTACACTACTTTAGGATCCACCAAGTGAGGAGAGTAGCTATGATGGATCATAACTTATTTTTTTTTATTGTTGTCTTTTGAATGTTCACTTTGATTCTGGGGCCATAATGATTTAGGATAAATGTGGTAGGCACTGTCACTTATCTGGCAGCCACGTAGTTCCATGATCTGAGCTTAACCCTAGGAAAGAATTGGGAATTCCTTCTCTGTTATCTTCTTGTTTATTTACCAATAGAATCATAGCGGTATCGAGATGGACTCTGGGTGCATTGGATTTCTATCTTGGTTTTATGGCCTTTCTTCTTAAAATCAATAGTTTGCAGTGCTATCCAGATGGACTCTAGGTACATTGGAATTATATATTGGTTTTTTTGGTGTTTCTATTTAAAATCAAGAGTTCACAGTGCTATCCAGATGGACTCTGGGTACATTGGAATTCTATCTTAGTTTTTTGTTCTTTCTTTTCAAAATCAAGAGTTCACAGTGCTATCTAGATGGACTCTAGGTGCGTTGGAATTCTATCTTGGTTTTCTTTTTTCTTTTGTTCATATTGTTCAAAGGGAAAAGTGGTATCCAGATGGTCAATATCTAGGTAATTTTGGCTCTCTTTCTTTTCAAATAGGGAATATAGCTGAACTCAGATGGTCAATAATTTGGTGCACTAAGTTCTATTTCTATTCAATCTCTCTACTCCTTCTGGTTATCAAGAGGTCATAGTAGAATCTAGATGGTATGTGATCTAGATGCATTGGACACTCTTAAAATTTTTATAAAAAGATGCAATCATGACAAAAATTGGAAATGAGATAGCAACTTGGGTCACTCATTCATTGTATCAATTCATATCTATCAAAAAATCCTTTCTATCATTCCATATCTATCAAATCAAATCTTAGAGAACAAATTTACACTGACTATCTTCTAACTAACACATGCATTACTCAGATATTTTGTGCATAATAGATTGCATCCATTCCATTTAAGTGAATCAGAAAAAAATGAAAAACAATAACAATTGAATACATGGTAAATCATAATCACATGCATCAATAAAGCATCTCATATAAACATGCATTTTCATTTCCACCATCCTGCATACACATGTCTGTATCATATGAAAAGTAAATCATCCATCTAAGAGTCTGCATAATAGAATCACATTACATAAACATTTCAACATCTAAGCACAATCATGTAGAACAATACATATAGCAAGTAAATCAATAGCTGCATCCCATATAAATCAAAATATCTAAGTACAATGAAAAGTCACAAGTAAAGATAAAAGAAGGTGATCAACATATATATCAATAAATATTAGCATGTCAAGATACAATCATCGATAAGCCTCAGAGTATATCAATGGAGCTCACTACCAAAAAGGTACATTATACAAAAATAAAGTCTACAAATATCAACAAGAGCTACCCCACCCTCACCACCAGGTGGATGAGGGGGTGGCATATCAGATGCAGGTCTCTATGATGAACCAGGACCACCAAAACCACTACTCTAAGACCTTTGTGCTCTTTTTTATCATTGTGAAGTAGTAAAACTAGGAACCCACTGGGATGCAGGAATAACTGCCTCATAGTGATGGCACCAATACTCAATCTCTCTACCAGCCTTCCAACCTGATCTCCAAAGCTGATCATGAGCATCTCACAATGATAAATCCTATCAACTATCAAGATAGGCTCTCACCTCAACCTGAGCCTGTCTCTCCCTCTGCTCCATTACAGTAGACCTAGTCTTAACAACTATAACCCTACTCTCCAATGCATTGGCTCGTGCATCAGAAGATGCCACTTTGGCCTGCAAATCTGATACCTGCCTTGTAAGTCTCTCCAGATCTGAAGGATCTATATCCATCCCTCCCAAAGCCACATCCATGTCACCCTCATCTCCCCTCTCCTGTACAACCTAGGAGTCCTCACTATCTGTACTATCCCAGTACTGCTACTCCTTGTAGAAGTGCTAGAACCTGCACTCTTTGCATCCAATGCCTCAAAATCAATATCACCTACCTCCACATCCATGTCCTCCACTATAACTCTATCCTCCACTCTCAGAGCTAACATAGAAATAGTGTGAGGATGCACTCTACAGACCAACTATGGTGCCTCCTCCTTCAAACCCTCCTCATCCTCAAGGACAACACTCAAGACAACTCTCCTACTACTACTCCACTCACCCCTCATACGCACCCGACCACCAACACCCCCAGGACCAAGATCTTCTCCATCATCACCACTGCTCCCCTAACCACCATCTAGGTCCCCATCTATCCCGCGACCTCCATCTATACCACCTCCATCCCTACCACCTCCATCCATACCACTACCATCCCTCCCTTGACCCCACCTCTGATGTGGCCTCCTCAAGATTCTACCAACAACTGGGCAAGAAACATAAAAAAATGGCTCTAGACAAGATTCCTACCACCATGCATCATACTGTGGTGTAGTTCCTAAAAATAAACAAAGTTTAGACATCAGTAACATATACATGTTCAGCATAAAGGATTATCCAAAAGAAAGCTACATCTAAATAGTGTAGAAAAGATAACTAAGTATGGACACATTTGAATAGAGAAATACATCAAGTAGAGGAAGAATTAGAATACATACCAGCATCTACAGTAGTAGATCACCAAGTCTATGCAATGAGCATGAGACCCTGGAACTCCGTAACAACCGCATCTAGAGGAATGACTACACCCCAAGGAGTAGCATCTATTGTTCTAAGAGGAAAATAGGTATATGAATCAGTAACATCCTGCCTCTCCCCAAACTACCACAACACCTTATTGGTGTTGTGGATGTCTATCATATGCACATGCCTACTGACATAACCGATCAGGAACCTCCACTGATGATAGAAAGATAAATGCACATCCTCTCCATCCCAAAAAGGACAATCCATGTAAGGCCCCGAGATAAAGTATGACATCATATCAAGCTGTTGCTGCCAAAACATCAAATGTCCCATATGAGACTGAATGATGAAATCATCATACATGAATGCATACGGTCTCCTTGCAGGAAGATCTTGAGCACCAATGGGCCTGCATAGTGCAATGTGCTCCCAAGCCCATATCTAAAGCAATGTAGCACCGCAACCAAGCGACTTACCTCCAAGGTAAGAAACATAGAACATATGGAAGTACATGTGAGCCAACATGCACAGAACCTAGGCATATAGGGTATGATCTCAAATCATACCATGAATACAGGAACCAAACCCGACAGAGAATCTGTGTTGGCGACAATCAGGACACAAGATCTCACAAATAAAACTACCTAACAATGTGGACAACCTATCTAGACCCATCCAAAATGTAGACCATAGGATATCATAGGGATCAGAGATCCCAAGATGATCATGGAGCAGCCCAAAAAGCTCACACAGTGTAGTCACACCAGCGTCCAAATTGTACTCAACAAGGGCCCCTTGAAAAGGAATCTGGAGGATGCAATAAACATCCTCCAAAGTTACTGTGCACTCGCTAGTCAACAAAATAAAGGTATAGGTCTCAAAATTCCACCTCTCTAATATGGTAGAGATTAGACCCTTTTTGGTCATGATCTCAGGCATATAGCAAATCTAGTAGAGGCCTAACTGCCTCAGAATGTCTCTCTCAGCCCGAGTAACCTGAAAGTGCAGAACTAAAATTAAGGGTCTCAACTCCCAGCATCGAATGATAGTCCCTGCCAACTGTAAAATAATATAAATAAAAGTATCAGCAACAGGTGAGTGACAAAGGTTTTTCAAGTCATTAATGCATGTTAAAAAAATGCTTATCAAAACAATTGCGGCAATCGACAAACAAATGCAGCATTTTTAAGACCTTTACGAAAAACAAACATCAATTTTTCCATGCAACCAATAATTACGATAATAAACACTAGGAATGTAGCACACCTATCGATTGTGGCATGTAATCCTCAATTGTGGCATTAAAACTGCAATTGTAGCAAAACCACAGCCTATAGCGGCACTGATTGAAATTTCCAAAAAAAAATTAATAATTTTAAATGTAATAAATGAGCACATAAATCACAAGGAGGACAATATCACTTACTAAATGTCCTACGCCAGCTGGCCAATGAAAAGTACAGACCTGATCAGAGACATGTACAATGTCCAAAATGTCTGCCATAGCTCAAAGAAGACACAAAAGGTAGAGAAAAAAGGATACAAACTCACCAGAAATGTCAGAGCTCCAGAATGTAAAGTGACAAATGAAAGGCTCTCCTACCTATTTATAGAGGTTTTAAAAAAACCTTAATTCCTCCAAGACCTGAAAATTATCTTCCCAGACCCCAGAATTTTCAACACTCAATATCAAGGGCATAATAAATCATTTTTCAAATCAGTCAACTACAAAGATTCACAATTTGCAGTTTCAACAAATTAATGCTCATGTTGTGACTTTTTGGTCAAATTTGTTGAGGAGGCATAAATACACCTACTATCACAGGGGCAAGATCAAAATAGAGAATATTTGACACATTGCAACAAGCCACATTACATCAAAGAAGGGCAAATGTAGACACCCTAAAATGGAAAGGCTTGCGAGTTTACATTAAAAACACTCATTTTTATCTATTAATTAATGGTTTTTTAATAATTAATTAATCATCTATTTTCCTCTAAATTCATTCCCCAAATTGTCTAATCAAATCTGCAAAATTAATTAAATAATTAATTTTATTTAATTAATTAACCTCAATTGATTAATTACCATTAATTAGTTAATTAAATTCAATTTCCTATAGTTTAAATTGAAAGATTTAAACTTACCAATTAAATTCTTTTAATTAAATTAATTTAATTTCATTCAATAAAGCAATTCTAAATCAAAAAGAATTCAATTATCTCACATGTTGAAAACTTTAAATACATAAATGAATTAAATAATCAATTATGTTCAAAGAGATAATCCTTAATCAGATCACATGGGTTAGTTTACCCATCTCTCCAGTTCACATGGGTAGCTCCACCCATCTCTCTAGTTCACATGGGTAACTCCACCCACCTCTTCAGTTCTAAAAGGTAACTCACAATTAGCTCTTTAGTCAACAAAACTCTATCTTCTCTCTCCCAGTTGAAGAGGTGGACTTTACTAATGGTTTCTCCAGTTCCATTTTATCTCGACCATTCATCTCCCTATCTTTGGGATTGATCTCAACCGTTCATATCATCCTTAATTCTTATATAATAAACCCTTCATATCCATTTGAAGGATCCATGATTTCAATCTCACATGCGCCATTACTCTGTCAGATTGGTTTTAGCATTCAAGCCATCTTGCAGTCACACATTTCAATTATCAAATTCTTGACACTCCCAAGTAAAAGATGCTTCCCACACCAATACTGAGCATAAAAAATAATGTTTCATAAGGGGTAGAGAAAGACAATAGAATCTTTAAGAAATTGGGTTTGCATTCATTTGTTTTCCTTTTATTTTCCATCATATTTTATTGATACGTTAAGTGTTTGTTATTAGTAGTTTTTGTATTGATTTCCTCATTGCAAACCGGTGCTACTAACCCTCGTAGTTGGAAAGAGAAGGAACCACAAATTTGACTGCGTATACAATGTCTTTTGATTCATCCTTCTTAGATAACTTGCATCATGTGATCATAGGTGTTCCCACTGATTTTGAATCTTCCATACCAAAATTTTTTAGAATCTCCTTCACATATTTTTATTGACTTATATATATTCCTTTCTTTATCTATTGTACTTGAATTCCAATAAAAAATTTGATTTCTCCTATCATAGACATTTCAAATTTCTTCCTGATTTATTCTACAAATGACCTACTCAATCCTTCGTTTCTACCAAATATTATGTCATCAACAAAATATTTCAGCAATTAGTGTTATGTCCTCACTTTCAGATTTTAGATATACACTTCTATTGTCACTATTTCTTGTAAAACCAATCTAAATAAGATATGCATGCAATCTTTCATACCATTCTCTTGGAGCTTACATTAATCCATACGATGCTTTATGCAGTTTACATACCATGTCTTTACCTTTTGTAGTTGTAAATCCTTCCTATTTTTCAATGTATACTTCTTCTAACACACCATTCAGAAAAGAAGATTTTATATCCATTTGATATACCTTAAATCCCTTATAAGAAGCATATGCTAACAATATCCTTACACCTTCAAGTCTACCAATAGGTGAAAGTCTCAGCATAGTCTAGTCCTTCCTCTTGTCCATACTATTTACAAACTAGCCTTGCCTTATTTCTAGTCACTTCTCCTTTCTCATTCATCTTATTCCTAAAAATCTGTTTAGTACCTATAACATTCTTATTAGTAGGTTTGGGTACTAAATCCTAAGTGTTATTTTTTTTCTATTTGATCTTATTCTTCTTTCATAGTCATAACCCAATCATCACTGTTCAAATCATCTTTAACAGTTTTAGATTCTCATTTGATATCAGAAAAGTACTTTCTCTTACCTTTCTCCTTGTAATCACTCCAAAATTTTTATCTCCACTAATATTATATTTTTTATGATTAAGTTTCATACACCTTGGGAGTACTGGTTTTGTCCTTTGGTTACCTTCATCATTATTCACTGGTTGTGCTTCATTCATCACTTTAGTTGCTTGTGGTACTGTTTCAGGCTCCACTAGTTGAACACAAATAAACCTATGATAGTTTTTTGGTTCCTTCTTGCTATCTTCCTCATTCTTTTCATAAAATTCATTAATTCAAACATTTTTACTTTCAATCATGTTTTTAGTACACTTGATTAAACACTTATATTTTTTCCTTCTAGTAGAATAGCCACAAAATATTCCTTCATCACTCTTCGAATCAAATTTACCATTTTGATTATCCTTCTTTATGTAACAATTTCTTCCTAAATTTTTGAAGTAATTGACACTAGGAGTATGACCATACCATAGCTCATAAGGTGTTTTTTTGTACTTTTCTGAAGTTGTACCTTGTTCAAAGTATAAACAACAATACTTACAACTTCTCAACAAAAGGTTTGAGTCACTCCCTTTTGTATCAAAAGTGTTCTTGCACAATCAATTATGAATTTGTTCCTTCTCTCTGCAATTCCATTTTCTTGAGGTGCTCTCGATGGTGATATTTTTCTCTTGATTCCATGTTCTTCATATAATGTTTTGAACTCATGTTAAGTAAACTCACCTCATCTATTAGATCTAAGACACTTGATTGATTTACCTATTTCTTTTTCAAATCTTTCTTTATACACCTTAAATATGTAGAATGCATCAGATTTATCCTTTATAAACATAACATACATCATTCTTTAGTAACCATCAAAAAATAAGATAAAGTACTTATCTCCATAGTAGCTCTTTGTTCTCATCAGCCCACATAAGTTAGTGTGCACAAGGTCAAGAATATTCAGAGATGAATAGATTTTACTAGTAAAGCTAGACCTAGTTAGATTTCTCAACTAACACTACTTACACATAGAATTTTTCAGGCTTAGCTAAACTAGGCAAACCTCTAACACATTTATGCTTACTGACCTTTACCAAATTATAAAAATTAACATAACAAAATAGTTTATTCCATAGCTAGTCGTATTCAACTTTAGCAAACAAGAAGTGTTTTTTAGTATAATTCAATCGAAATAGGTTACCTCTAGTCTATTTACTAGTAGCAATCAAATATCTAGATGTTCCTAATATCTTGCACACACCATTACTAAATTCCAATCTGAAACCTTTTTTGTCCTCCACTCTCAGAGATAACATAGTAGCAGTGTGATGATGCACTCTGTGGATCAACTATGGTGCCTCCTCCTTCAAAGCCTCCTCATCCCCAAGGATGGCACTCAAGCCAACTCTCCTACTACTACTCCACTCACCCCTCATCCACACCCAACCACAAGCACCGATATGACCAGGATCTTCTCCATCATCACCACCCCTCCCCTACCCTCCATCCTAGTCCCCATCTCTCCCCCGACCTCCATCTATACCTCCTCCATCCCTACCATCTCCCACCCTACCACCACTATCCCTCCCTTGACCCCGCCTCTGATGTGGCCTCCTCAAGAGTCTACCAACAACCGGGCAAGAAGCATCAGTAAATGGCTCTAGACATGATTCCTACCACCATGCATCATACTGTGGTGTTGTTCCTAAAAAGAAACAAAGTTCAGACATCAGTAACATATACATGTTCAGCATAAAGGATTATCCAGAAGAAAGCTACATCTAAATAGTGCAGAAAAGATAACTAAGTATGGACACATTTGAACAGAGAAATACATCAAGGAGAGGCAGAATCAGAATACATACCAGCATCTACAGTAGTAGATCACCAAGTCTATGCAACGGGCATGAGACCCTAGAACTCAGTAACAATCGCATCTTGAGGAATGACTGCACCCCAAGGAGTAGCATCTCTCGATCTACGAGGAAAATAGGTATATGAATCAGTAACAACCTACCTCTCCCCAAAATACCACAACACCTTATTGGTGTTGTGGACATCTATCATATGCACATGCCTACTGACATGATCGATCAAGAACCTCCACTGATGATAGAAACATAAATCCACATCCTCTCCATCCAAAATAGGACAATCCATGTAAGGCCTCTAGATAAAGTATGACATCATATCGAGCTGTTGCCGCCAAAACATCAAATGTCCCATATGAGAAAGAATGAAGGAACCATCATACATGAATACATACGGTCTCCCTACAGGAAGATCTTGAGCACCAATGGGCTTGCACAATGCAATGTGCTCCCAAGCCCATATCTGAAGCAATGTAGCACCACAACCAAGCAACTTACCTCCAAGGTAAGCAACATAGAACATATGGAATTACATGTGAGCCAACATGCATAGAACCCAAGCATATAGGGTATGATCTCAAATCATACAATGAAGACAGGAACTAAACCCGACAGAGAATCTATGTTGGCGACAATTAGGACACAAGATATCACAAATCAAACTACCTAACAATGTGGACAGCCTATCTAGACCCATTTGAAATGTAGACCATAGGATATCATAAGGATCAGAGATCCCAAGTTGATCCTGGAGCAGCCCAGAAAGCTCAGACAGTGTAGTCACACCAGCGTCCAAATTGTACTCAACAAGGGCCCCCTGAATAGGAATCTAGAGGATGCAATAAATATCCTCCAAAGTTACTGTGCACTCGCTAGTCAATAAAATAAAGGTATAGATCTCAGAATTCCACCTCTCTAATATGGTGGAGATCAGACCCTTTTTGGTCATGATCTTGGGCATATAGAAAATCTAGTAGAGGCCTAACTGCCTTAGAATGTCTCTCTCAGCCCGAGTAACCTGAAAGCGTAGAACTAAACTTGAGGGTCTCAACTCCTGACATCAAAGGATAGTCCCAGCCAACTATAAAATAATAGAAAGAAAAGTATCAGTAACAGGTGAGTGACAAAGATTTTTCAAGTCATTAATGCATGTTAAAAAAAGGCTTATTAGAACAATTACAGAAATCCACAAACAAATGCAGCACTTTTAAGGCCTTTACGAAAAACAAACATCAATTTTTCCATGCAACCGATAATTATGATAATAAACACTAGGAAGGTAGCACACCTATCAATTGTGGCATGTAATCATCAATTGCGGCATTAAAACTACAATTGCAGCAAAATCGCAGCCTATAGTGGCACTGTTTGAAATTTTCAAAAAACAAATAATAATTATAAATGCAATAAATGAGCGCATTAATGAAAAGTAGGATAAGATCACTTACTGAACGTCCTACGCCAGCTGGCCGATGAAAAGTACAGACCCAATCAGAGACATGTACAATGCCTAAAATTCCTACCATAGCTCAAAGAAGACACAAAAGGTAGAGAAAACATGATACAAAGTCACCATAAATGTCAGAACTGTAGAATGTAAAGTGAAAAATGAAAGGCTCTCCTACCTATTTATAGAGGTTTTCAAAAACCCTTAATTCCTCCAAGACCTCAAAATTATCTTCCCGGACCCCAAAATTTTCAAAACTCAATATCAGGGGCATAATAAAGCATTTTTCAAATTAGTGAGCTACCTAGATTCACAATTTGCAGTTTCAACAAATTAAAGCTTATGTTGTAACTTTTTGCTCAAATTTTTTGAGGGGGCATAAATACACCTACTATCATCAGGGCAAGATCAAAACATAGAATATTTGACACACTGCGACAAGCCACATTGCATCAAAGAAGGGAAAATGTAGACACCCTAAAATGGAAAGGCTTGTGAGTTTACATTAAAAACACTCATTTTTATCTATTAATTAATGTTTTTTTAGTCATTAATTAATCATCTATTTTCCTCTAAATTCATTCCCCAAATTGTCTAATCAAATTTGCAAAATTAATTAAATAATTAATTGTATTTAATTAATTAACCTCAATTGATTAATTACCATTAATTAGTTAATTAAATTCAATTTCCTATAGTTTAAATTGAAAGATTTAAACTTACCAATTAAATTCTTCCAATTAAATTAATTTAATTTCATTCAATAAAGCAATTCTAAATAAAAAAGAATTCAATTATCTCACATGTTGAAAACTTTAAATACATAAATGAATTAAATAATCAATTATGTTTAAAGCGATAATCTTTAATCAGATCACATGGGTTACTTTACCCATCTCTCCAGTTCACATGGGTAGCTCCACCCATCTCTCTAGTTCACATGGGTAACTCCACCCACCTCTTCAGTTCTAAAAGGTAACTCCCAATTATCTCTTTAGTCAACAAAACTCTATCTTCTCTCTCCCAGTTGAAGAGGTGGACTTTACTGATGGTTTCTCCAGTTCCATTTTATCTCGACCATTCATCTCCCTATCTTTGGGATTGATCTCAACCATTCATATCATCCTCAATTCTTATATAATAAAACCTTCATACCCATTTGAAGGATCCATGATTTCACGCTCACATGCGCCATTACTCTGTCAGATTGGTTCTAGCATTCAAGCCATCTTGCAGTCACACATTTCAATTATCAAATTCTCGACGTTCCAAAGTCAAAGATGTTTCCCACACCAATACTGAGCATCAAAAAGAATGTTTTGTAAGGGGTAGAGAAAGACAATAGAAGCTTTAAGAAATTGGGTTTGCATTCATTTGTTTTCCTTTTATTTTCTTGCATATTTTATTGATATGTTAAGTGTTTGTTACTAGTAGTTTTTGTATTGATTTCCTCATTGCAAACCGGTGCTACTAAAGGAACCACAAATTTGACTGTGCATACAATGTCTTTTGATTCATCCTTCTTAGATAACCTCCATCGTGTGATCATAGGTGTTCCCATTGATTTTGAATCTTCCATACCAAAAATTTTTAGAATCTCCTTCACATATTTTTATTGACTTATATATATTCCTTTCTTTATTTATTGTACTTGAATTCCAATAAAAATTTTGATTTCTCCTATCATAGACATTTCAAATTTCTTCCTGATTTATTCTACAAATGACCTACTCAATCCTTCTTTTCTACCAAATATTATGTCATCAACAAAAAAATTCAGCAATTAGTGTTATGTCTTCACTTTCAGATTTTAGATATACATTTCTATTGTCACTATTTCTTGTAAAACCAATCTAAATAAGATATGCATGCAATCTATCATACCATTGTCTTGGAGCGTGCTTCAATCCATACGATGCTTTATGCAATTTACATACCATGTCTTTACCTTTTGTAGTTGGAAATCCTTCCGATTTTTCAATGTATACCTCTTCTAACACACCATTCAGAAAATAAGATTTTATATCCATTTGATAAACCTTAAATCCTTTATAAGAAGCATATGCTAACAATATCCTTACACCTTCAAGTCTACCAATAGGTGAAAGTCTCAACATACTCTAGTCCTTCTTCTTGTCCATACTCTTTACAAACTAGCCTTGCCTTATTTCTAGTCACTTCTCCTTTCTCATTCATCTTATTCCTAAAAAACCATTTAGTACCTATAACATTCTTATTAGTAGGTTTGGGTAATAAATCCTAAGTGTTATTTTTTTTCTATTTGATCTTATTCTTCTTTCATATTCATAACCCAATCATCATTGTTCAAATCATCTTTAACAGTTTTAGATTCTCATTTGATATCAGAAAAGTGCTTTCTCTTACCTTTCTCCTCATAATCACTCCAACATTTTTATGTCCACTAATATGATCTTGTGTATGATTAAGTTTCACACACCTTGGGAGTACTTGTTTTTTCCTTTGGTTACCTTAATTATTATTCACTAGTTGTGCTTCATTCATCACTTTAGCTACTTGTGGTACTGTTTCTGGCTCCACCAGTTGAACACAAATAAACCTATGATAGTTTTCTGGTTCCTTCTTTCTATCTTCCTCATTCTTTTCATAAAATTCATCAATTCAAACATTTTCACTTTCAATCATCTTTTTAGTACGCTTGATTAAACACTTATATGCTTTCCTTCTAGTAGAATAGCCACAAAATATTCCTTCATCACTCTTCGAATAAAATTTACCATTTTGATTATCCTTCTTTATGTAACAATATCTTCCAAATTTTTTAAAGTAATTGACACCAGGAGTATGACCATACCATAGCTCATAAGGTGTTTTTTTGTACCTTTCTTAAGTTGTACCCGGTTCAAAGTATAAACAACAATACTTACAACTTCTCTCCAAAAGGTTTGAGTCACTCCCTTTTGAATCAAAAGTGTTCTTGCACAATCAATTATGAATTTGTTGCTTCTCTTTGCAATTCCAATTTCTTGAGGTGTTCTTGATGGTGATATTTTTCTCTTGATTCCATGTTCTTCATATAATGTTGTGAACTCATGTTAAGTAAACTCACCTCCTCTATCAGATCTAAGACACTTGAGTGATTTACCTATTTCTTTTTCAAATCTTTCTTTATACACCTTAAATATGTAGATTGCATTAGATTTATCCTTTATAAACATAACATATATCATTCTTTAGTAACCATCAAAAAATAAGATAAAGTACTTATCTCCATAGTAGCTCTTTGTTCTCATCATCCCATATAATTTAGTGTGCACAAGGTCAAGAATATTCAGAGATGAATAGAGTTTATTAGTAAAGCTAGACCTAGTTAGATTTCCCAACTAACACTCCTTACACAGAATTTTTCAGGCTTAGCTAAACTAGGCAAACCTCTAACACATTCATGATTACTGACCTTTACCAAATTATAAGAATTAACATGAAAAAATAGCTTATTCCATAGCTAGTTGTATTCAACTTTAGCAAACAAGAAGTGTTTGTTAGTATAATTCAATCAAAATAGGTTACCTCTAGTCTATTTACTAGTAGCAATCAAATATCTAGATGTTCCTAATATCTTGCACACACCTTTACTAAATTCTAATCTGAAACCTTTGTTATCCTCCACTCTCAGAGCTAACATAGCAACAGTGTGAGGATGCATTCTGCGGACCAACTATGGTGCCTCCTCCTTCAAAGCCTCCTCATCCTCAATGATGACACTCAAGCCAACTCTCCTACTACTACTCCACTCACCCCTCATCCGTACCTGACAACCAGCACCCCCAGGACAAGGATCTTCTCCATCATCAGCACTCCTCCCCTACCCACCATCCTATTCCCCATGTCTCCCCCGACCTCCATCTATACCACCTCCATCCCTACCACCTCCATCCCTACCACCACCATCCCTCCCTTGACCCCACCTCTGAAGTAGCCTTCTCAAGATTCTACCAACAACCAGGCAAGAAACATCAATAAATGGCTCTAGACAAGATGCCTACCACCATGCATCATATTGTGGTGTAGTTCCTAAAGAGAAACAAAGT
Organism: Thuja plicata; assembly: GCA_018584345.1. Lineage (NCBI taxonomy): Eukaryota > Viridiplantae > Streptophyta > Pinopsida > Cupressales > Cupressaceae > Thuja > Thuja plicata. The sequence continues at coordinate 880,592 of MU226426.1, read as the reverse complement.
TCACACATCAGTAACATATACATGTTCAGCATAAAGGATTATCTAAAAGAAAGCTACATCTAAATAGTGGAGAAAAGATAACTAAGTATGGACACATTTGAACAGAGAAATACATGAAGCAGAGGCAGAATCAGAATACATACCAGCATCTACAGTAGTAGATCACCAAGTCTATGCAATGGGCATGAGACCCTGGAACTCAGTAACAACTACATCTAGAGGAACAACTGCACCCCAAGGAGTAGCATCTCTCAATCTATGAGGAAAATAGGTATATTAATCAGTAACATCCTGCCTCTCCCCAAACCACCACAACAGCATATTGGTGTTGTGGATGTCTATCATATGCACATGCCTACTGACACAGCTGATCAGGAACCTCCACTGATGATAGAAAGATAAATGCACATCCTCTCCATCCCAAATAGGACAATCCATGTAAGGCATCCAGATAAAGTATGACATCATATCGACTTGTTGCCACCAAAACGTCAAATGTCCCATACGAGACTAAATGATGGAACCATCATACATGAATACATACGGTCTCCCTACAGGAAGATCTTGAGCACCAATGGGCTTGCACAGTGCAATGTGCTCCAAAGCCCATATCTAAAGCAATGTAGCACCACAACCAAGGGACTTACCTCCAAGGTAAGAAACATAGAACATATGGAAGTACATGTGAGCCAACATGCACGGAAACTAGGCATATAGGATATGATCTCAAATCATACAATGAAGACAGGAACCAAACCCGATAGAGAATCAGTGTTGGCGACAATCAGGACACAAGATCTTACAAATCAAACTACCTAACAATGTGGACAACCTATCTAGACCCATCCCAAATGTAGACCATGGGATATCATAGGGATCAAAGATCCCAAGCTGATCCTGGGGTAGCCCAGAATGCTCAGACAATCTAGTCACACTAGCGTCCAAATTGTACTCAACAAGGGCCCCCTGAATAGGAATTTGGAGGATGCAATAAACATCCTCCAAAGTTACTGTGCACTCACTAGTCAATAAAATAAAGGTACAGGTCTCAAAATTCCACCTCTCTAATATGGTGGAGATCAGACCCTTTTTGGTCATGATCTTGGGCATATAGCAAATCTAGTAGAGGCCTAACTACCTCAGAATGTCTCTCTCAGCCCGAGTAACCTGAAAGCGTAGAAGTAAACTTGAGGGTCTCAACTCTCAGCATCGAAGGATAGTCCTAGCCAATTGTAAAATAATAGAAAGAAAAGTATCAGTAATAGGTGAGTGACAAAGATTTTTCAAGTCATTAATGCGTGTTAAAAAAAGGCTTATCAGAACAATTGCGGCAATCCACAAACAAATGCAGTACTTTTAGGGCCTTTATGGAAAACAAACATCAATTTTTCCATGCAACCGATAATTATGATAATAAACACTAGGAATGTAGCACACCTATCAATTATGGAATGTAATCATCAATTGTGGCATTAAAATTGCAATTGCAGCAAAACCGTAGCCTATAGCGGCACTGTTTGAAATTTTAAAAAAAAAATGAATAATTTTAAATGCAATAAATGAGCACATTAATGACAAGGATGACAAGATCACTTACCCAACATCCTACACCAGTTGGCCAATCAAAAGTACAGACCCGATCAGAGACATGTACAATGCCCAAAATGCCTGCCATAGCTCAAAGAAGACACAAAAGGTAGAGAAAATAGGATACAAACTCACCAGAAATGTTAGAGCTCTAGAATGTAAAGTGAAAAATGAAAGGCTCTCCTACCTATTTATAGAGGTTTTCAAAAAACTTGAATTCCTCCAAGACCTCAAAATTATCTTCTCGGACCCCAGAATTTGCAAAACTCAATATCCGGGGCATAATAAAGCATTTTTCAAATAAGTTAGCTACCTAGATTCACAATTTATAGTTTCAACAAATTAACGCTCATGTTGCAAATTTTCAATCAAATTTGTTGAGGGGGCATAAATACACTTGTTATCACCAGGGCAAGATCAAAATAGAGAATATTTGACACACTGCGACAAGCCACATTGCATCAAAGAAGGGCAAATGTAGACACCCTAAAATGGAAAGGCTTGGGAGTTTACATTAAAAACACTCATTTTATCTATTAATTAATGGTTTTTTAGTCATTAATTAATCATCTATTTTCCTCTAAATTCATTACCCCAATCATCTAATCAAATCTGCAAAATTAAATAAATAAATAATTTTATTTAATTAATTAACCTCAATTGATTAATTACCATTAATTTGTTACTTAAATTTGATTTCCTATAGTTTAAATTGAAAGATTTAAACTTACCAATTAAATTATTTTAATTAAATTAATTTAATTTCATTCAATAAAGCAATTCTAAATAAAAAAGAATTCAATTATCTCACATGTTGAAAATTTTAAATACCTAAATGAATTATATAATCAATTATCTTCAAAGAGATAATCCTTAATCAAATCACATGGGTTACTTTACCCATCTCTCCAGTTCACATGGGTAGCTCCATCCATCTCTCTAGTTCACATGGGTAACTCCACCCACCTCTTCAATTCTAAAAGGTAACTCACAATTAGCTCTTTAGTCAACAAAACTCTATCTTCTCTCTCCTTGTTGAAGAGGTGTACTTTACTGATGGTTTCTCCAGTTCCATTTTATCTCGACCATTCATCTCCCTATCTTTGGGATTGATCTCAACCGTTCATATCATCCTCAATTCTTATATAATAAACCCTTCATACCCATTTGAAGGATCCATGATTTCAAGCTCACATGCGCCAATCCTCTGTCAGATTGGTTCTAGCATTCAAGCCATCTTGCAGTCACACATTTCAATTATCAAATTCTCGACGCTCCCAAGTCAAAGATGCTTCCCACACCAATACTAAGCATCAAAAAGATTGTTTCGTAAGGGGTAGAGAAAGACAATAGAAGCTTTAAGCAATTGGGTTTGCATTCATTTGTTTTCCTTTTATTTTCTTGCATATTTTATTGATACGTAAAGTGTTTGTTATTAATAGTTTTTGTATTGATTTCCTCATTGCAAATTGGTGCTACTAACCCTCATAGTTGGATAGAGAAGGAACCATGAATTTGACTGTGCATACAATGTCGTTTCATTCATCCTTCTTAGATAACTTGCATCATGTGATCATAGGTGTTCCCACTGATTTTGAATCTTCCATACCAAAATTTTTTAGAATCTCCTTCACATATTTTTATTGACTTATATATATCCCTTTATTTATCTATTGTACTTGAATTCCAATAAAAAAATTGATTTCTCCTATATAGACATTTGAAATTTCTACCTGATTTATTCTACAAATGACCTACTCAATCCTTTGTTTCTACAAAATATTATGTCATCAACAAAAAATTTCAGCAATCAGTGTTATGTCTTCACTTTCAGATTTTAGATATACATTTCTATTGTCACTATTTCTTGTAAAACCAATCTAAATAAGATATTCATGCAATCTTTCATACCATTCTCTTGGAGCTTTCTTCAATCCATACGATGCTTTATGCAATTTACATACCATGTCTTTACCTTTTGTAGTTGCAAATCCTTCCGATTTTTCAATGTATACTTCTTCTAACACATCATTCTGAAAAGAAGATTTTGTATCCATTTGATATAACTTAAATCCTTTATAGGAAGCATATGCTAACAATATCCTTACACCTTCAAGTCTACCAATAGGTGAAAGTCTCAGCATATTCTAGTCCTTCTTCTTGTCCATACTCTTTACAAACTAGCCTTGCCTTATTTCTAGTCACTTCTCCTTTCTCATTCATCTTATTCCTAAAAATCCATTTAGTACCTATAACATTCTTATTAGTAGGTTTGGGTACTAAATCCTAAGTGTTATTTTTTTTCTATTTGATCTTATTCTTCTTTCATAGTCATAACCCAATCATCACTGTTCAAATCATCTTTAACAGTTTTAGATTCTCATTTGATATCAGAAAAGTACTTTCTCTTACCTTTCTCCTTGTAATCACTCCAAATTTTTTATCTCCACTAATATTATATTTTTTATGATTAAGTTTCATACACCTTGGGAGTACTGGTTTTGTCCTTTGGTTACCTTCATCATTATTCACTGGTTGTGCTTCATTCATCACTTTAGTTTCTTGTGGTATTGTTTTTGGCTCCACTAGTTAAACACAAATAAACCTATGATAGTTTTCTGGTTCCTTCTTGCTATCTTCCTCATTCTTTCCATAAAATTCATCAATTCAAACATTTTCACTTTCAATCATCTTTTTAGTACGCTTGATTAAACACTTATATGCTTTCCTTCTAGTAGAATAGTCACAAAATATTCCTTCATGACTCTTCAAATCAAATTTACCATTTTGATTATCCTTCTTTATGTAACAATTTCTTCCTAAATTTTTGAAGTAATTGACACTAGGAGTATGACCATACCATAGCTCATAAGGTGTTTTTTTTTACCTTTCTTAAGTTGTACCTAGTTCAAAGTATAAACAACAATACTTACAACTTCTCTCCAAAAGGTTTGAGTCACTCCCTTTTGTATCAAAAGTGTTCTTGCACAATCAATTATGAATTTGTTCCTTCTCTCTGCAATTCCATTTTCTTGAGGTGTTCTCGATGGTGATATTTTTCTCTTGATTCCATGTTCTTCATATAATTTTGTGAACTCATGTTAAGTAAACTCACCTCCTCTATCAGATCTAAGACACTTGAGTGATTTACCTATTTCTTTTTCAACTCTTTCTTTATACACATTAAATATGTAGAATGCATCAGATTTATCCTTTATAAACATAACATACATCATTCTTTAGTAACCATCAAACAATAAGATAAAGTACTTATCTCCATAGTAGCTCTTTGTTCTCATCAGCCCACATAAGTTAGTGTGCACAAGGTCAAGAATATTCAGAGATGAATAGAGTTTATTAGTAAAGCTAGACCTAGTTAGATTTCCCAACTAACACTCCTTACACATAGAATTTTTCAAGCTTAGCTAAACTAGGAAAACCTCTAACACATTTATGCTTACTGACCTTTACCAAATTATAAAAATTAACATGATAAAATAGTTTATCCCATAGCTATTTGTATTCAACTTTAACAAACAAGAAGTTTTTTTTAGTATAATTCAATCGAAACAGGTTACCTCTAGTCTATTTACTAGTAGAAATCAAATATCTAGATGTTCCTAATATCTTGCACACACCATTACTAAATTCCAATCTAAAACCTTTGTTATTCAACTAAGAAACACTTAACTAGATATACTTTAATCTTTCAGCACAGTAAACATCATCACAATTAGTGGTATCATTAAGTTCTATTGAACCTATACCTCTTACTACACATGGTGAACAATTACCAAATCTAACTGCACCATCATCACATTCTTCTGTTGAAATAAATTTCATTTTGTCACCGGTCATGTGATGTGTACACCTACTATCTATTATCCAATCACCACTGCAATTCATGATTGAAATCAATTATTTCTCCTCACTATTTCCATCTTCACCGGTTGAGAGATATTCTATAACTACAAAAAAAAGACTATTTCTTCCTCATCATCTCTTACATCTGATTCTTCATCAGTTACTCCATCTTCTGCTAAGTAACATGCTTTCTTTCTCTTGTCTTTGAAGTTCCTGGATTTCTTGAGCTTATCCTTCATGTCATTGTTAGGACACCTAGATGCAATATGAAAAATTTTATTACATGAAATTTTTTTAGAGGGAAATTAACCTTTGTACTTTTCTTTTACTCTAGGTAATCTTCTTGCTAGCAGTGCTTACAACTCTTCCTATTCTCTTTCCTCATATAAGATAAAATCATAGTCATGATTCCTTTAAGAACTGTTAGAGACTTCTTTTCCTTTCTTTGATGAACCAATTGATAGGGAATATTTGGAAGAAGACTATATTCTAGCATACTATTATCAAAGTTACTTAACTCAAAATCAATAAGCTTGCCAACCAAATAATCTAGAGTCACATTTGAAGGATTAATAGATCTCAGTTATTTTATAGAAGAGACTCTAATAGCATATTGTGGCAAAAGGGTTCTCAAGATTTTACTTACCACATCGCCTTATTCAAGTTGACCAAGTTAGCTCCTTTGATAGTAGAGACAAATTCCTTTAGCCTTTTTTTGTATTGACCAATATTTTCTCATTCTAGAATTCTCATTTCATCATACTTTCCTCTGATACTCTCTACTTGAGATTTCTATACATGAGCATCACCGCCATGGAATGTTACCAGCTTATCCCACATATCTTTAGCATTATCTATTTCCTTGATATCTAAAAACTCAACATCACCTAGAGCACTTGAAAATTCTATCATTACAGAGTTATGTTCCAACTTTCTTTTTATTTCATCAGGAGTTAGGGTACCAGAAGCTTGAACATACTTGGTTGTAAAATGATCCAATTCTTTCTCTCTAATACTAGACAAATGCAACTTCATCCTGCTTACTATGTAGAGAAGTTTTCTTTAGAGAACTTATGTGCTTCCTTCTTATACATATTCATATATTTTCCCTAAGTGATTAACCCTTCACAATCAAGGACCAATTATCTGATACCAATTGTTAATAAAAGTTTGATTACTAAGAGAAGAGGGGTGAATCGGTAATCCACAAATTCACATAATTCAACTTCTTTAAACTTTATGCACCATAAATTTCAATATCATCAGACATAAGTACAATTTAAATGCATACAAACATAAGTAATCAATCCCACAATATAAACACCATATTTATCACAAGGAAACCCAATTGGGAAAAAACCATGGTGTGAGATGATACCCACAAAATCTGTACTTATTTTGAATATGCCCTGTTAGGAGCTTATCCTGTTAAAGGTTTACAAAACACTGTTAGGTGTTACCCGGTTAAGGGGTTTTCCTAAGACCTATTAGAATATTTGACATGTTAGGACCTTTTCCCTATTAGGAGAAACCTTGTTATAATCCTTTAAAACACAAGCTAATGTGTTACCTTGTTAGAGGATTTACAATAAAGATCTATTAGGATGTACCTTGTTAGGGGATTTCACTGTTACAATGATTAGAAAGAAACATATAAAATGATCTGTGAAAATTACACTACCTCTACATAATCAAATCCTTTTAAGCTCTAAAATACATCATTATACTATATACTTTCTCTATCATTGAATCCTTCTGTAATTCACAATCAACAAATAACTTCTTCTTCAGCTTTCCAATATATAGAATTACTTCCACCAACTTGAAATAAACCCAAGATCTGATATATGAATGATATAGATCATCTTAGGTAAGATAAAATGTATCTAGACACTCATAAAACACTTTCCTCTAACCACATTAGCTTGATCATAGATTTTACTTGGTATTTGAGCCATTTTCAAAAACTCATTTGACCAAAAGAAACTTCTTAAATAATCCTCCTCAAACACATACCTCGATAATTTTGATGTCAAGTGAGTCCCACAAATCATGGAACTAACTTTCTACTATACAAAAAGCATCACCAATCTTTTTTCCACATCAAAATCCTTTATCAATCTAAAAATGTTCATAGCCTATTTAATAACTCTATCTTGTTTACCTGTCCATTATGTTAACACCGCTTCCAGTCAATTAAACTAGTTGCACTGGTTAACATTATGAGTCACTCTCGCACACATACTACCTTGAAATTTTTTACAATAATAGCCTATGACCACTCCATGAAATGCTTTACCAATTTGAAATAACATTCAAATCACTTACTATCTATCACTGAGTATTTTTAGCAATTACTCTCTTTGAGTCCAATCAAACAAAACCAAATTAATTCTCCATATCAAGAGTCATGATGGAAAATTTAACATCACCACACATGATATAAATTTCCATAAGAACAAAAAATTTAGAAACACATTGCAACTCATGATTCACTTACATAATATCTGGTAACATACTAAAAAGACTAAGTCAATTAGTTGACATCAGTGAAAACCAAATAAATTATTCATCTATCATCAAATCTATAACAATATTCATCAATGCATAACTTAGCATCAATGCATCAGCTAGAATCATTGCATCAATTATGCTAACAGATAACTCTGGTTGTCAGCATCTTCTCAACTTCTTTAAAAATAGCTTCAGAAGCCTTAGGGTTATAGTTTCTTAATTTTTTCCTAAAAGGAGTAGCACCTAGCTTTAGCGGGATATAGTGTTGGAACTAGCCACCCTTGAAATACTTGAGATCATCATAATTCTAAGAGAAGATCCACTTGGGCTTAGATTCATCGCCAATTTTTATCTTATCACATTCTCCTTTACCTTCCGAATTGGGTATTCCTCCTATCTTAAGGCTTTCTTCTTTCCGGGAGAAACAATGTTCTAGGGTAACTAAACCTTTTGGAATTTTATTTCCCTTCAACTAGATTACATCACTATCATCTTTGTGTGAGACCTAACTTAGACCATCATAGTTTTACTACTTTATTTTCTAGTCTTTCAGTGCTTATGTGCTTAGACATACTTTGAATATTGAGACTCTTATGTATTTGAGGATCTATTGAATCCTATGCTATATATTTAGTACATGATTATGTAATCAGGGTACACTCCAGATACCTTATGTTTTGATTTAGTTACATCTTATCATGATGTCATGCATGGGAATAATTATGTGAATGAAATTGTGATGGATATTAGTTTAGGAAACTAAGGATATGTTTATTTAAATTGACATGCATGTATAGTTTATATAAAATTTAGTATTCATGTCATATTATGCTTCATATCATGTTTTTTTGGATCTACTGATGTGTGCAATGAGTGTGCAGGTATAGTTGACCATGGATCTAAATTGAGGACCCAATATTCAAACCTATGTTATATTTTGTGCATTCTAGGGTCTTGTTTATACAAAGAAATATGGAGCTTTTTGTATATGTTGTTTATTTGTAAATGTGGTTTGTATGTGTGTATTTAAATAAGTTAATGTGAATGTGGTTAATCCATGCCTTTATTTATTAAATTGTGCCAATTTTGGCAAGTGTGGTAATTAAGTGTTGGTATGGCTAGTTAAGTGAATCAAAGATAGGTGTAGGAATTAACTAGGGGTTACATTAGTGTATTACCCAATCCTACCCAAAGTTAAGAAGTTTCTATATGGTCAACTTGACTTAGAAATCCATGGGTTAAGTTTAGGTGTAGTTTAGAGGGGTCTTTTAGGATCCCAGAAGGTACCCAGGGTCAATTTTAGCTATCCAAATTGGTACCCCAGGGTTAAGGGGTTAGTTTCAACCCATTAAGAGCCTTAAAATCCAATTATGACTCCCCTAAAGTCTCCTTTTTCAACTTGAGCGAATTTGAAGAGTTGTGTGGTGTTGGTTAACCTCTTTTTTCTTCCCAAGTTCCATTTAACTCCATTTATGGAGAAGGAAGGAAAGTGAGAAGAAAGGGATGGTTAGGGTCACCTCTTCTATCATAGGTTCCTCATAGTTTGGACATTTTTCTTCATAGGGAAGGTTTTAGGGAGAGCTTGGGTTGTGATGACATATAACTGATTGAATGTTTGATAATGTTAAGTTGAAGATGATACAGGACATTAAATCAATTAATGGTTTGTATTTTCATTGATGTCAACTTGATGGTCATGCCAAAGACTTCAGAAAATAAATGGAACATAGGTTATGCTTTCAGTAATGAATAAAATTCATGTATTCACTAAGTGACAGACAACACTGACGGAGTGCACACCATCACTAAAGACAGAGAAAAAGTCATAGTGGTGCCTGACGAGTAGAAGACAATGTTGCCTAACAAAGAAGAATCATAGGATGCCTGACGAGATGAAAATGGTGTTGCCCGATGAGAAAGATCCAATGATACCCGAAGGATGGAGATCCTAAAGCTAACTGAATTTGCACAGATGAAACTGGCAGTTGTCACCGGCGATGAACTATAGAATTGACTGACAAAAAAGAGAGATCAGAAAATGACAAAATATCTAGCTGACAGAGCTTAATGATAAACTTAACTAATTGTTTTATTTTTTTTATTCAACCATAGTTAAGCAATTGATTTATACAGCTGGCAAGAAGATAACTATGAGATAAATCAGGAGTTAAAGTCGTAAAGAAATTTGGCTAGATTGTTTTTCACACCAAGAATCAAGAATCAAGAATTAAGGAATATCATGTCTATATAAGAGACAAGAATAATTCATTTCTGCAAGCAATCAAATACATGAGGGAGTGAATTAATAGAAGATGCTAAAGAGAAACTGGTGAAGGATAAACTTCATACATTCCTGATCAATCAAGCTAAGGGAGAGCTAAAGAATTCTACAAACACCGATGAACAGTGAAGCACAGCATCACAGAGAAGAAAGTGTGAAGCACAAAGGAATTGAATTGATACATTGATTAGAGAGGTATTGTACATAAATAGATCTAAATATCTGCAATTCAAAGTTGCATTAGAAATAGGTCATTGTGTTTCGGTTTAACCATTGAAGCATTAAGTCTCTTAACAGAGCAGGACTTAACCGTCTTCTATAATTGAGGTATATCCTAACAGATTACCAAAAAGGTTGATTCATGATAGTAGAATCGGTCTTACCTAAAGCCTATTGACAGTCTAAGAAGGAGGTTGATTCAAGGATGGTAGTAAGATTAGCATAAAGCCTATTGACAATCTAAAGGGTGATTCAAGGATGGTAGCATAGATGCCAGATACTTAGTGAAAATCTATGTATAAAAATCCTCTAACAAGGTTGCACTTAACAGTGTGTTTGTAACCTTTAATAGGGTTGGATCCTAATAAGGCTCACTTCAGAAGAGTGAAAATTTGGGGTACCGTTCCCAATGGTTTTTTTTCCTTAACAGGGTTTCCATGTTAAAATCCATGTGTTATGTGTGTATGGTTTATTACTTTATTGTTTTACATTTCACATATGCATTTCTGGATTGATTGGTATACTCTGCATATTTACTGAG
>MU226426.1:850908-861310 GCA_018584345.1 Thuja plicata | reverse complement strand
TTTTTTTCTAACATTTATAAAAAAGGGGGGTTCCCGCAAGCGAAGGAGGGAAATAAATTTTTTTTTTAAAGATTTGGGTGGGGAGGGCCGAAGCCGTACTCCGACTCCTCTGTCACTCGACAATGGTGGAGGATAGGCCTCCCATGGTGTAATCATAGTGAGGAGGCAGTAGTCGTGGCCACACTTCCCACTGTGAATACACAGTGGGGAGGGCGCTGGCCACCCGCCCCGTTTCCCTTTCCCACTTTGGGCGTGGCGACAATGGCAGTTGTGCCAGATGTTGAGCTCCACTCTACTCTGCTCCCCCTCTTTGTCACCTTATCTACACCCCCTCTACCATGGTAGAATAAATAGCTCCACCACCCATGAAGTCATCTCTCAGCTTCCCCCTGCGAAACCCTAGAAATCGTAGGGTTAGGTTAGAATAAAGAAATAAATAATAAACAACATAAATTAATAATTAAGTGCTTAGTAAATAAAATAAATGGTAGATGAGAGTGAGATAAGTTAGTAAATTTTTCTTTATAGAATTTTTTTTTTATTTGATTTGCATAAATAGATATAATTTATTTTTTTCTTAGATTAGAATTGATTTTACACTTAAGATTAGATTTATTTTTAAATTTATTTAATGGATTTCAAATCTTTACCAACTATATCTTATAGTTGATAAATATTGACCTTATTCTGGAAAGATCTAGAAGCAACCTTTAAATTATTCATTAGAGGGTATTTTTTATGTTGAGTTAATTACACCGTAGGCATTTCCATTTTGGAAAGCCTCGACCATTTTTTGGAATCCAACAGTTGCAGCTGTTGGAGAGGGAAATAACTGCCATTGAAGCAATTTAAACTGTAGATTAATTTTCACCAGTTTTCCATCCTTTTAACTCACTCCTTGTCATCATGGGTTGTTGAGAGTCACTCCTTGTCATCATGTGTTGTTGAGAGTCACTATTTTTTAGGTGTCCACCATAATGATCATTTACTCTTTTATTTGATATTCTTCAACTCACAGCTGTGAGATCAATTTTGGTTCCAAAATTTGTTACATGATTTGGATTTTATATGTTTTTCTCTGCTAGATGGTAATTCCTAGAGGATGTTTGGGCGTCTAAATCAAAAAATCCAAAAACCTTCAGCAAACTTGCCAGAGAAGCTGTTAGATTTGGGAAAATCAATGGCATCCCCAGTCGACAATAGTAGTGATTCAATTGAACACTTTCATCACCAAATCTCTACTTCAACTCTGCACTAGAAAAATAAAATTGCTCCTTTCAATATACCTATCGATTTCAATATACCTGTCAATTTCAGTGGCTTGAAACATTTCTAAACCTCAATAAATTCATTGTATGCATATCCTGGAAACATGGCCTGCTTCTGAGGTATTCCTGCCAAAACACTCACAAAATTATTTGTTTAAGCATCCACACCATTTCCAACTATCATTTCTTTTGAAAAGTACTAATACCATGTTCACATGAACATTCATGAAATATTTATTTGTAGTGGAGGAAAAGTAGGTATTCCCCATTCACATGAATGTTCTATTTTTAACATATGCTTGCCTTCCATTCCGCCATTTGAAACGGAATTCAAGTGTCTCATTCTTTATGGCACTTGAATGCTCTAGAATAACACAATCCTATGGCTTAAATGTAGTGGTTTCCATAATCGTCAGAAGACTCTAGTAGCTTTAGAAACATCTGGAACAACGCTACCTTTGCCACAGCCTTCTGATGACTACAAACTTTTTTAACATTATATATAGCCACAATCTCATATTGGCCTAGCATCTAAACATCTTAAGCCTAAATTTTGTGTTTCAGAGCTTTCATTGCAAAGTTTTACAAAATGGATCTTATTCCAAGTCACTGGGGACGGAGAAACTCCCATGTTTATGATCCATTATCGCTGGATGTGTGGGATCCTTTTCATCTTTTTGATTCCTCAATTTTAAGGGATGTAGCCACACCCTCCACAGAGTTTGCAAGGGATGCACCTATTGTAGCAAATACACATATCAATTGGAAGGAAACCCTTGATGCTCACATTTTCAAGGCCGATCTCCCTGGTATTTATTAAATTTTTTCTTTTCTCATCAAGAACTTTTTTTTGCCTATAGTAATAAATATCCTACAAAGCATAACAAATAACATCTTTGTCAAATATTATAGCTTTTTGTAAAGACCAGACCCTTCGGGCTTCCAAGCTATTACATTTTGGTAAAATTGATCACATGAAGCCAAATTGACAGTGAAAAATTTGCTGATTATTCCAATTCTAAAAACCCAAGAATAACCAAATCATCTATCTGAATCCAAATATGAAACCTTGATAAACATCATTAGGAAAAATACCAAATTGGGGAGAGGAGGAGCTAGAACTTAGAATTACAATAGTTGTTATAAGTGGTCTATGATAGATGCAGGAAGGCCAAGAAGCACATTAATGCTCTGACATTGGCTACCATGAGAGAGGAAGAGAATGACTTCTTTAGCAGGTAGAGTGAATGGGTTTTCTCCACCTGAGATATGGAATGCCTATCTAGACCAGGTGGTAACCAAAAGAGTGGCTGTTAAAGACAGTCTGGCGTGCATTTTCTTGAAGAAATCAATGGCGAAGTGCATGTAGACATCTGTGACCATGGCCACTGCCTTTTGCACCAAATCCATTTTGTGCAACATCGATGTGCCTGCCAATTCTCTAGCCTTGCATAGAGCCACTATGATCACAGTTCCATTCTTGATTCTATCCAACATGCAATGGTTCATGCCCATCCCTAATACAAATCCTCTGCACATAAAAAACTAGATTTGAGTATTACTTAAATGAAACCTTACTGAAAGGTATACAACTAATAAAAATGAGAAAAGTCTAAGATGTTAATCTTTCTCTGTGTCAAGTGTCAACCACAGATTACAAGGACAAAAATCATCATACCCCCTTTCCTCACAGGGTGGACTATGCAACCACCAAAATAAACATACATTTTAGGCATTCATTATTACTGATAAGGCACATTTAAGCCCTTTTTTAACGCATTTCAGGCATTTTTTTGCTACTTATGAGGCACATTTGAGCCCTTTTCATACACATTATCTCTATTCAGTATTGTTTACTTACATTATGTGCTAAACATGTACAATGTTGGCCTTTTACTCTACAGAATTGAGGGAAATGGGCATGGAGAGATCAAAATGGGGGTGAGGGTGATTGCACCAACCGCCATTGTCGTCTTTCCCATAGATTAGGCAAAAATCCACACAATGTTGTGGTTGCAAGCAAAGTAGAAATTGTAGAAGAAATAGAGCTCTAGCAAGTGTGATTGATGTAGAGATACTAGCTTGGCTTTGTAGATGTTATTGCATCTTTAGTGCCCTTTTTCTTAGATTCATGCTACATTGTGTGTTCCTCAGTGAAAAGGATAACTGTGTATATCCATACTACATTCAATGTTCCTCATTAAAAAGGACATCTGTGTACATCCTCTGCTCCCACATACTATCCACATGTCAGACATTCATCTTTTAAGTGTTTACTACAACATGCATCATTGTAACATCCGAGAACAGATATTTGGGCTTTTTTTCTTTGTAATGCTGAAACAACTCTGCCATTGTGTAGAGACATTGAATTCTAGACCTCTATTTTTCCTTTGTTATTGGCAAAGTGCCTTGGAAACCTCTGCTCCTGCAATGCATTGCCAAAGATCTCGCAAGACGTGTATTCTCTGGCTTTGGAATTTTTAATTCTTGTCTGATGATCTCAGTTCACCCGATTGTACCCAATCAAATAAAAAATAAACATTTTAAATATATGTTAGGTTTAAAAAACTTGCACTTTTCTTTAGCTGAAACATAGCATTGAACAAGAGGTAATAAAAATATGAATTATGGTTGGTTGGTGTCTGTAAAGCTTAATCACTATTAAATAACAAGCCCTTCCCATAATCACTATTAAATAATAACATGCCCTTCCTAATAGTTACTTCCATATGCATGGAAGGATGGAGGAACCACATAGTTAAGACAAACCAAATAAGAAATACAAATTTAAAATTTTAAAAATCCTAAAAATAGTTAATTTTAGATAGGATAAATTTTCCATTCTAAATTAATCATCTAAACATAATTAATACATAAATCTCTGATATAAATTATTATTAAATATTATATAAATTATTATTACATATTATATAAATTATTAAATTATTTTCTTTCTAAATATTTTAACTATAATAATTTTATGGGATGTCTCTAAAGAGACTTTAATTATAATAATAATTATTTAAATTTATTTTTACAATATTGGTTTATACATATAGAATAAACAAAAAAATAATTAACATAAAATAGAATGATTTGTGGTTTAGGTTCATAAAATGTTCATTTTATTTTTTACATATGTTTACTACCAAAAATCATAATTAAGTTAGAAGCCCTATTATTGTTCACTCTTATGCTTTCTTAGGATTCCCTATCATGCTTTTTGTATTTTGTTTCATTGAATCCACAATCAAGATTCTCCTAGTAGGTAATTTGTATTCTCCTTCACACCCACAAGTCTATTTCAATATCAATGTTCATTGATATAAAGCTCTCTTTAGAAAAAGGAAGTAGAGGAAAAAATGATCATAAACATCAAGATAAAATTTGATTATTTAAATTAATAATGGTGCTAATCAATTGTCCAATTCAATTAAATAATAAAACAATTATAGTATAGATACGATTTTGACTAAATATATGCATTTTGATAGAAACTCTTAATTTTTTACTTGTAATCTTTCAAAAAAAATCTTACCATTTATTTCTTTATGTTAAGATTCTGTGAACATCTCAAATAAGTTATTTTCTTATAAATTATTTATTTATTTATTTTTTTAAAACTACAGTTGAAACCGTACCTAATATAAATAATTGAAGTAATAGTTATACACCACCCAAAATGATAATTAAATATTATGCAACTTTGTAAGAAAAATTATGCTGAAATCATTGGCCTGCTACCGAAAGTGTTTCATATCTCAAATGTATACCATGTTTCCAATTATCAACGGTTGACACTACAGATTAAATGTGCAAGATGGTTGAAGTTATCTTACCCATTCATATTTCTTACACTGCTCACCGCCCATCTTCATCTCACCTTCCACCATTTTTGTGTGGAAGAGATCTTTTATTTACTCGTGTGCTTTACCTCAAGATTGGAATTAATTAAGGTTATCCACTACTTGTCAGGGCATGTTGTTCAATAAAGGGGGAAGTCATACCCTTTATGTTGGGATTGTGGAGCCCCCTATTTTCAGCAATATTATAATAAATATCCATTGTTTTTAATTTGTTTGGGTCGAGAGTAATTGTAAGGTGAAATAAACAGAAGTTGACATTAAAGTGACAATAATTTATGTCTTTTGTTTTGGCTTTCCAACTGTAATACACATGTAAATTTTCACTGTCCTGTCCCTCTTAACTTGTCAAAATTAAAATTAAAATTCAGCGCATGATAGAGAAATAAAATGGTAAAACTAAAATATATAGAGCCTGGCTGATTTCAATATGGAAAATCACGTTTCCATATGAAAAGACAGTTAAAATGACAATGTCAGTGTGGAAAATGTGGTTAGGCAAGAATATGACTCAACTATTTAAATATAAAGACAAATATATAAGTAGAAAGTAATAGAGAGAGGTAGAAAGGGGGAGATATATAGGCATCGAGACTAATAGAGAGATGACAAGATAGAGACACATATAGAGGGAGAGATGAGAGAATAAATATAGATATGTAAAGATTAAAATGTATAGGAAGGGGGTGATGGAGAGAGATAGTTGGATATAGCTATAAATCAAATATAAAGTGGGAGGATGGGGAAAAAAGATAGAGAATTAGAGATAGATCAAGGGGTAAAGATAGAAAGAGATCTAGGGAAATATAGAGGGAGACATAGAGAGGGAGAGATAGAGAGGAAGAGTTATAAAGATATATAGAGGGTGAGATATATTGATACAAAGATAAGGAGATCTAGAGAGGATGAGAAGGAGTGACAAACAAAGGGACAAATACTTAAATGACCTTTCTATAGCTCTATGGTGTTCCCATTGCACACTAAGGTGTGATTGCTAGTTTAAATTTAAAAGGATAAATCATAAGCTCTTTTAGGTCATCAATTAATCTTTTGTTAAAATTATAGATTGTATTATAGAAGTTAGATTAAATATTAAAGTTTATTGTAAAAATTAGATTCATTAATTATACTCATTTTTTATATCCTTTGTAGTCATAATCCGGTTTGGACCTTATTCTCGATAGGGTTTTTAGTCAACTGGCAATGTTGACCTTTTTCTTGCATGATTGACTTTTGGTCAACCATGGTAAAACCTAGGTCTTATGCCTCATTTTTTGTGCACAAGCATTCCCTTCTGCATAGTAAACCCCATATCCTAGTTTCACATCTATCAGAGCATGGTTGACTTTTTGGTCAACTCTAGTTGAATTTTGGTCAACTACCCCAATTTACGTGCGCAAACCTTCTTTATGGTTTAATGGACCTTTGTATCCTAGTTTCACATATTTTGGTGCATAGTTGACTTTTTGGTCAAATCTGGTTGACTTTAGTCAACTATCTCAATTTGTGTATCGATCAAAGCATGTAGCTTAGAGATCCTTATAGGATAGTTTTGGAACCTATTTTATGTAGTTTGACTTTTATTCAAACTTGGTCAACCCTCTTCTAGTTGGACCCTTGAGTAGCTTTGGATACTTAACCTATTTAGATAATTATTTTCCTCTACACCATTTTGCGTGCACATGTTATCCTTGAGATAGTTGTTAAACCTTTAGCGTGTTTTAAAAAAAATTATAAGTGTGTTTTTGCCAACTTTTGGGAATGACATTTTGGTATTAGATCCATGTTTAGCAACATTGGGAATCTAGCCCACTGTGTTAACACTAAAATTTGTCCTTGTATGTGAAGGATGCCTCCTATCACTCAGTAGGCCCATAAACAAGGGCATGGTCAGAGATGTACCCCCGCAACTCATGAGGAGGTACAATTTGAGGTAGAGGATCATGGAGGAAATCAGAGTCCACCTCCTGAATCACCTCCTAATCCAAATGCAACATTTCTACAGGCCTTTCAGAATTTGGTTGGACTTACACTGGACCATATGCCTCTAGTCACTAATACATTTGATAGCTATTTTCTACCTTTAATTTTGACCAAGGCCTTTTTTGTCTTGTTAGATTTTTTTTTTTGTTTATGACCCTGATTTCATCAAAATTTTGACGATCCTGAGTTTGTCAAAATTTTGACAAATACGGGATATAAACAAAAAAAAGTGAAAAGTGAAACTCATTTTTTAGTTCACTTGCAAGCAGGAGGAGGGCATTTCTGAGAATCCAATGAAATCTGCAGGTTAGGGCTTCCCCCCATTTTATTTTTTTCATTACCCATTACTTTCTTATTATCTTCAACGAAACCTGCAGGTTAGGGCTTCCCATGAAATAGTGAGTTGTCTTTCTCTATTAGATATTCAACAACACGAGGATGAAGCTTGCAATAATTATATAGTGTGTTGTCTTTCATGCTTATCCCATTGTATCAAAGATGGCTAGTGATTGACTTTGCAAATTTTACATATCTTCTTTGAGAAACCCTCAGAAGTTGATGAAATTCAAATTCAATGTCTATGGAAATTTCTTTAGAACCCTTCATAATGATTAAGAATACAAGAAGCCAATATCAAAGCCCCTTGATCTTCCAATCCTCCTTTTGAACCCATCACAAATGTAGCCTTAAATGGTGGCCTTTGTTAAATGCCTCCTCATTGATAAATTTCCAAAATATCAATCAATTTGTTAGTATGGTGGCTCCCCTTTGTGAAAGCTAGCCCATGTCACACACCACCTTCTCATCCTTCCACCAACCAGTCCATCAAATTTGTTTTTCCTTTTGCAAAATTTAAAAAGGTTTAATCTCTATTTTCTCCTTCAAATGTTCAATCTAGATCATGTATGGACAAAGATTAGTAAAATCCCAACCTCTCATTTCTCCTCTAGTACTACAAGAAACATTAGAGAATCTAGCACCAAATATGTAAACCTAATACCTTCAAACTTGTGGACAAGTTCCTTCAAGAAAAACAATCATCAATACATTAATATTCTCTCAAATATTATATCCAGACCCCTTTAGGACTCAAACTAGTTCAACCGCAACTTTCCATTCCCCTGCAAGTATTGCAAGCAATATTGGTGCATCCATCACTACATTATTATACCTCATACCCTTCAAATTCATATAGCAGTTCCCTAACAAAGAACAACCATGGATACCTCCAAATCTGCTTTCCATTGCATGAAATGAACTTCCTATTCAATAATTGGGCATACATAGATATAATAATGAAAGTATTAAAATTCTCCTGATATCACTGGTGGCAAAAAAAGATATCCTATACTATCTGAAGACTATTTAATTACCATAATATTAGTGTCCCTTGTTTAGTTGATATAGTTGATTCTTGTAGAGGTTGGGACTCAATCCTTGACATAAGAAAGAAGTAAAGATTGACAACCAAAGGTAAGACTAACACAAATATCAAAGGATTTTGTTCAATAACCATTTCATTTGCATCGATTTGATGATAAAAAACTACCACAAAGCTAGATATAAGAAAATACCATTGAGAAAACATTACTCTAGACACAATTTTATTTGTAGTGATTAATTCATAGATTAAATATACTCATTACAAGCATCATTTGAGACTTAAATTTCATACCCTAATTATTTCATTAAGCCATCTTTGAATATTTGAACTCAACTTTGGATTAGCATTGGAGACAAGAAAAAAAAAAAAACACTATCTTGGGTGTTAGCATCAAGATCTATCCTATGGTGACTTTGTCATCACTAAGTTGAAGATAGTGATTGGGATCATTGCCTACGAAAGATTGATAAAGAGTATTATTGTTTAGTACCGATACATACAATATTATCAAACAAAGCATTTTATGGTGTTGACCATCAATGTCAAATCTTTTCTAGACTAAGATTTTCATGGCATGATTACCATGGTGCACAACTACTAAAGACTCACCACCTAGCAATGATGCTGATAACAGAATCTAGTAGCAATCAATATCTCTTAATAATAATTGTAGTTGGATTTTCAATGCATAAGTTTTTGGTGTTTTGTGACACTATAGAGTCATCAAGAGTTTTAATGTGACAACTATCCCCAACATAGACATCACTAATATGGAGACATGGAACTTAACTTCTCACTTTTGTTGCATTGAAGCTTCAAGTATTGCACACAAATTTAGATCAGGGATTATACAAAGTGGGGAGTTGGAGTTCCCCTCGCCATAAAGTTATATCAAGCAACTCATTCCACAAATACCAACACATAATCAATATTAACATAATACAAAGTACAATATCTTAGAATCATGGGTAATGTTCTCAGTTTCATAATGGACTAAAAATCAATTTTATATATGATGTTTTTAAGATTGGAATGTCTGGTCTAGTTATTACCTATTTTTCTTTTATATAATTTTGGGACATTACAATTGGTATAATTTGATATGAAAAATCTGGATCCTGCAAGTGTCAGATAATTATTGATTTTATTTCAATAGAGTTAGGCTTGAGACTAAGGAAATTAAATCAGGATAGGGCCAACCGATTGTTAGGACACGAGATTGGTAAAGCACACTATTTGACACTCAAAGGTTGTGACTTAAACCTCCATGAACGGTTGCAACAAGTTAACTACATATTAGAATCTAGTGTTTAAGGGTTTAAACAAATTAATACTATTACCTTGGCTTCCATGCCTAGCCAAATTTTGTTTAGGGTTTTAGTAGACAAATTCCTATGAAAATTAACTACGTCTCTACTAAATATATTTATGAGCATTATCATTGTTAGTGAATAGATAATGCATTAGTAATCCCCAAATTTGTTGACCATAGTAATGCATTGACTTGACTCTTGCATAGTGTGCATACCTTTTGTTGAAGAAAATCATGGTTACCTCGGGTTGTTTTTTACTGTACTAATTAGTGTTCTTATGCTTCCTAATATCATGGTTACCTTGGGTTGTTATTGGTCTAGTACATGGTTAGACTGGGTATGCTTATAATCAGATACTTAAATTGTGGCTCATCGTTATGAATTTGATGAATTTGAATAACTGAATTTCTTGTGCTTTTGAGAAAAATGAGTCTGTGCCTCCTACAAAAAGATTTTTGTGTCCTCAACCCTCTTATCCTCATCAGTGACATCAATTTTCTATAGTAACTCCTTTAATTTTCTATTATCTATAAATAATTTCAATTTAGGAGTTTTAACAAATTCATCATAAAAAATGAATTTCTCTAC
>MU226426.1:820687-838891 GCA_018584345.1 Thuja plicata | reverse complement strand
AATATAGTATCTAACATGTTTCAAACTTTTCATAGGCTGCAAGACACATCAAAAGCTACAGAAGCTAGATTATTAAAGGTTGGCCAACACAAACTTGGCTCTGGTGGCTACATGAAACTTCATTCTCAACTTGTAAGTAGAAAAATTGGAATTTCATATCCAAATTTTATATATAAGGTTGCTAACAATTTTTTTTAATCAATTCATACATTCAAAATTGATCATATTAAGCCAAAAATATAGGGCACAAAATTCAATGTAGAGCCCATGGATGAAGACAAAAGAATAGCCTTGAAGGAAGGCTATAAAGTCATGGCTGCATGCCTATGCCAAGAATCTGAAAGCCAAAATGAAGAATCTGTTGCACCAGATGAGACACATGTAAATTGGTCAAATGAAAAGTAAATCAAATTGAATATTTGAGAAATTTCATGTTTTGTGTTAATTTCGAACATAAATTGACTATTTCATGATAACAATGCGCATGACATTTCACTACAGCCTTCAAATCCTATCACAAAACCTAGGCATGACGAAGGCCATGATGTGAAACATAGTGGTGGAGGTATTAATTTTCTATTGGAAATAAATTACGTAGTTATTAATAGAATTTAACATCTTTAATTGGAATTGACCGTGTAACCTTTTTTTGAATATTTTAGAGCATGTTGAGCTGGCGACAGATCAAAATGTTATTGTAAATGATGTGGCATTGTTAGGTAAAGAAAAATGCATTTTATGTTCTACTAGTTAATGAAATACTTGTAACAGTAAAAATAGTATGTGAATTTAACCCATTTACTTGTTATTATAGCAGAACCCCCTTTAGTGCAGCAACCTCATGCTCCTGAAAACATGAGGAAACGTCATAATTTGAGATCACAGCCACAAGAGGAGGGAGATATTGATGCTCTTGGAAGACTTTTCCAAATTAAGAATGCTAAGAGAAACCAAAAGAAGAAATGATCTCTTAAAAATGCTCTTTGATCAAACTTGTTTGATTAACTTTGTTGGATAATGAAAGAACATTGTTTTAAGTAATTATCTATGAATGTTGCATATTAATATTGAATTCTATGTCATGTTAGTGAATATTTTTATGTGTTAATGAATTCTTGATTAGTGTTGCATATTAATGATTAATGTTATATCATATAAGTGAATGTTATTCAATTGTATTGATTGAATGTTATCATTCATAAATAGATGAATGAATGAATGAAGTGTGTAATCAGATTTTAATGGGGAATTTAGATTGATTTTAGGGGGAGGGGGGGTGAGGCCAGATGAGATTCCACCTTCACATGGTTGGCCTTGTTAAGTAGAGAATATTAAAGTATTCTCGAAACCAAGTGATTACTGAGGGGGTTTTCATTGATTGACTACATAGGCAGGGAAGCACGCGTGGCACCATCAAGTTATCACACATAAAAAAACACTTTGTATGAGAATAAACTCACAATCAGCTCTTTGAAAGACCATTTTTCCTAGCCAATGCTTGCTTCCCTGCATCTAAGTAAATTTTCCAATCATGAGTGAAATGAATGATTGAATGAAGATAAGAATACAGTGTGTGTCTCAACACCGAACTAGATTGGTGCATTGCAGAATATATCACTTTCTTTGAGACATGGAAATAGGGTGTCATGTCTTCCACCATCAAACTCGACATTGAACTCCCCTTGAGCTTTCATATTTGGGGATTTTATCATTACTACCCTTATGAGATCAAAACATCAATCTCATGTGTACCATAGGAGATACACGTTATTAATTAGTTCATCACATTGCTACACCATATATTTGTGTCCCCTACCACAATCAAAGTCTCCCTCATAGTATCTATTCATCGATAGATGTCGCCAATAAACCATTCAACTACATGGGAATTTTGTCAAACATTTCACATGGTCCATCTCTATTTCCTCGATTGTAGATAGTAGAAGGAGGTTGCAGACAGTATTCTAATCCCCACAAAAATGGATTATAGGATCCAAAATAAGGTCTAATCCACACAACAATGGATTCTAGGATCCAAACTAGATCCTTTACCCACACCTGGGTACACTCAATTGATGAGCCCTATAAGGTACTATCCCTTATAACTCTGTTGGCTAACAGATTTGTTCTCCTTAAATCTTGATGTTTACTTTCTAACTCTATGCCCTTGAAAAAAAATCTTTAAACAACAGTTGGGTAAGCATTTACTTTGCTTCCCTCTGAATTTTATGAAGGTACAACTCCCTTTCAAAGATTTTCAATGAGTAGATACTTTCAATTTAAACATACAAGATTTTAACTAAAAAGAAGGAAAAAGATCTCCCAACTGTTCTTGGATAGATGAGGTAAATCATGGAAACTTGTAAAACTTAGAAAGAACTAGAAACTATTTTGCAGAAGAGTTTTAAACTAACTGACTGACCAAGAAATTCAAAACAATTAAGTATTCATCTACGGAAAACTAGAATTCATAAATCTAAAACTAAATGATTGAAATGGAATAACACATGCAGCAGTTCAATACATAACTCTCTCAAAGTAGGGATATATATATATATATATAATTTCCAAAGATCAAAATTTAATTCAGCATGAGCATCCAAGTATAACTAGCTCAAAGTCCAGATATCATCAGTCACTTAAACTATTGAAAAACAAGAACAAACATTTACACTATTCTAAATTATATATTTCCCTCTATCCTATTCTAACCCCTATATATTTTTAAGCTCCAGCTTATATAGTTTAGCAGTCCAAGAAGGCCTCCCGAAAAACCTGACTTCTCGGACACAACCATAGAAAGAAACAGTTACCAGTTATAACAAAGTTCTCAGAATAAGATTTTTAAAAGCAGGATAACTTAAGGAAATAAAACTGAATCTGGTTTAGCTTTCTTGGGTATCTTCTGACGTGGCCATCTTCACCAGCTTCCATGACCGGAAGACACGAAGAAGTTCCTGAGTAGGCGGGGCGTGCAGATTTTTTAGTGCGGCTAACTTGGCGTGCATCGCGTTCTTCTCCCATTGCATTTTCTAGATTTTTTCAGCCTGTTTTGGCAGTTGTCCTCGGTTCAAAATCAACATGGCTTCGATGTTGGTGGTTCTGGTGAGGTTGTGAACTATTGGAACATCATTCTCTTTGAAGGCGTTCATTACATCAACGAAAGACAACCATCGCATCAACACCCTAATTTCCATCCTCCAATTGTAAAATGCCCGAGGGGTTCACTACTTTTATGTCCTTTAAGGTGTCAAAGTGAATTTCCTGCACTTATATTTCCATGGCTTTCATCTGAGAGATAGCTGCTTCAAACAATGCGTTCTTCTAGCCAAAGTGTTTCTTTAAGACAAATAGCATACAAGGATCAACTAATTTCATGGGATTTTAAGTTAAAAACTATTTTACTCCATAATCTTCAATCTCTTGCACTCGCATCACAACATCTGCACATTTTTCTGCCTCATTTTCCCATATTGGTATCAAGGTCTGAATCTCCCCTAGGAGTATTTTTCCATCCGCGCGGGTGCTCATGAACTCCCATATGAAGGCGCTTCCTTCTGCTACTATACCATCGGTCCATGCCTTGATTACTTCTGTCCAAGTTCTTGCTTGTTGTACCTGTTTGACCAATTTTTGGTTTTCCACCAAGTTAAGGTCAAACCCTTAGTAGGCTTGTGCCAAAGGTAGCGCACCATCTTCAACCAATGACGAGAGAAATTCTACCATAGTTGAAACTATTTGCTTCAATTTGCGTTTCTCCCTGCCATCTTTCTGTGACTGTCCTAACATATGGTCAGTGGAAAATTTGAAAATGTGATCACGAGAGTCCCTATTCAGAACTCCTAACTCCATTTTTGTTATTTCATAATCTTCGGGTTCAGGATCCTGCGCATCTTCCATAGGCTTTAATGTGGCAATTTCAGCAATAATCTTCCCTATTGACAGGTCGGTTGTCAACCTCGCGTCACTTTTCATTCTTTTAGCTTTTGGGGTGCGGGTAGCATACCTTGTGACAATCTCTTTAACCGGCATAGCAAGCGGTTTGAAACTTTTTCTCTTGCTAATAGATTCAGTGAGCCATGGTGGAATCGAACTAGGGGTAATCTGATTATCAGGAGTTTTTATAGGTGTATTTGCTACCTGGGATAGCTCCTGATTCTGCATGAGGACCTCTTGAACCTTCTCTTGGTGATCAAGGGTGAATGAGAGGTCTTCTTCATTGAGCTCAATGACATCATCCAAATAGTCAGGTTCTCCCGAAGCCATCTGATTCTTCTTTTCTGACCTCGTCCTTAGCCTTGATCTTGGCGCGGTAGGGTGTTTCACTAAAGTTGTCTTCTCCTTCAATGATGTTATTTCACCTGCATTTGGTAACAAAGGAGAATCATTAGCATGAACTTGCTTAACACTTTTAATAGGTGATCCTGTATCAACGCATGTGTCTGTAAGGAGTTAAAATCCCTTCTTCTTCGCTGTAATCCAACTCTCAGTCTCTTCAAAAATGCGGCAGGGTCTGAGCTTAATATCGTTGGATTCCTTCCTGCCCCAATCAATAATTGGGACACTTTCTACTTTTGAATAGGTGGCAGATGGGCCTGGAATCTCTGAACTTTCCTCTTCCATACTTCTAATATCAAACCTCAATTGCAATAACTTGATCTGAGGTATAGTGAGTCTGGTTCGATCCCGCTCCCAGACCATTTTCTCATCACTGAGATTTTCCCATAAATCCTCAAGATGATAACTTGGGGAGGGGCATTTACTTAGCCCTAGAGTCTACCTAGAAAAACCCTTGCTATCAAATCCTATCCTTGGTTCATAAAAGGTCATGTGAAAGTTTAGCAAATTACTCCCAACAATGGATGCATCCAACATACTATTACAGACCAAATTGCCTAGCTTTACCAGAAACAAAGAATTCCACTTGTCTTCAGGGAGAGCAGTTTTAATAACAATAAATAACTGTCTGCAAACCTCTGCCAGTACAAAATAATTGAAAGTATATCAAGGCAACTTCAAGGGTTCCTCTTCAAATCCACCTACCCGAATATATGTGAAGCAGGGAAATTGAATGTAGAAACTACCAAATATCTGGACCAATTTATGAGCATTCTTTGAAATTCTCTGGTTCGGCACGCCTGCAAGTTCTTGGTGTAATTTCCCCCAAAACACATCATGTACTTTCCTGTAGTCCTCTAAAACTTTATCTTTTCTCAACAATGGGCAATACTCATAAATAAACAAGCTTTCGTTCCAAGGAACTTTTTGAATAGGACATAAATTTTGAGTGTAGGCCAAGCAATACATTAAGTATGAGGACATATAAAACCCTTCTTTGGTCATTTGAGTTTTCTTGAGTTGATCCCTAAGGGATATGGCTATGATCTCAGCCCAGTCTATGTGTTGTCTTCCTTCTAGAACAATTTCCACAAAATAGAACATCCATTTGTCAAAGTACAAGGCTTGTTCTGAACCCTTTAATCGGTTGAGAAGGACAACAATATCATGTACCAGAGGGTTCATGTGATCCTTAGTAAGGGACTTGGGTAACTGCGACCTACCTTTGTAGTTTGTTTTGGTCCATTTTCTTGCTATATGGCTTCTGTTCTTGTCAACATTTTCCCTAAATTGAGCCAAAGACTGGGTGGGGGTGAAGTTAACAAGACCCTCATCAGGTATTTTGAAAACTGCTGCAATGGTTCCATGATTTATTGGTACTAGGGTTTGACCATCCACATTTAAAATACACTTTGATTTAACATCATATCTATTAATGCACTCTTGTATTAACTCTAGACAGACGGTGGAAGGTGGGAATGCGGCTGCTTCTAGTAAGCCACTGGCTAAAATTTCTACAACAGACTCTTCATCGACATGAGAAGAGAGCTTTGAAGTCATGGTGTCAACTGAAACCCCTAACAAGTCCGTGTCTGCTATGACTAGAGCCCTACATTCTAGGTTCTTTACGTTTCCAAAGAAGTGCATAACAGACTTCATACTTGCACACGAAAATCAAGAGTTTACCGGCTCACTGCTTGAAATATTGAACTTTAAGCAACAACCAGAAATGAGGAGCAGAGCTTGAAAAAGCTACCTGTAAGAGTTGAACCTGACCAAACCACCCTTCCAGCGCTGAGAGTCCACGAATGCATAATAGGGAAAAATGACTTACAAAACTTCTTTTATTTGCAATTTGAAGCGCGAGAGAGACAGCTTCATGTGGGTATTAGTTAAGCCTTCAATGCCAAGTGACGCAAAAAATGAATGCTTTCAAATCAAAATGTATCTTCAAGACCTGCCACCTTCTCCAATCATAATTATTTACTCTCAAATCAAATAATTTCCACCCGTGCAAGTGATTTCCTTGATTTTCATGCACTGACTCAGCAAATAGAATCATGCCACATCAATCGGCCTGTCTTGTCAGACGTCACATCATTAAGAATCCCGCCTACATTCCTTTCTAAACTACTTTGAACTAATTTGAACCGGAGTTCAAAGGGGTTCAACGAGGTTCAACACCTTGCAAAGGGGAAGTGCCGCATGCTTTCTTGCAGGAACACATCATTAGCGATAAAAAGACTTGGACCGTTATTGAACTACTTTGAACTACTTTGAACCGGAGTTTAAAGAGGTTCAAGGGGGTTCAAATGACTTGAAAGCTTGAGTGACTGGCTTATAATAGACTATAATTAAACCTGATGACACCAAAGGCTTAGATTTGGTAGACTCGGATATAAAGGCTTTGGAGGAAACAACAAGGTAGAAAAAATGAACGGAGTGAGACCTTGACTATTATAAACACATGAACTTATAAAGTTCAAAAAAAGGTGACTCTTAACTCCCTAAAAAAATCCAAACCACCTTTTGCAAAGAGTGGAGACAAACTTCCAAGATCCTATCCAATTTGGATCCACAACCCATTTGAATCCCCTAAACCCACAACACAGATTTCTCTCTTTAGACCTACAACCCTTGTAGCCCTTATAAACCTGATTCAAGCCTTTAACTTCTTAAAACCCTTAAGGACCTAGGAAAAAAATTTCATAATTGGACACCTCTTTAGAGTCCCCTAAAGATCCCAAAAGCATTCAGGCTGATCCTAATCTAGCACCCCCAAATCCTCACTAAGTCCATAGTCCTAATTGATCAAGTTAGGCTAGGTTCCTAATAAAAAATGATTGGGATGGGTTCCCAAGACTCACAAACCTCTTGGCTATCCTTTATACACCTTATTCCATTTAAATAAACTCTTCATTGGGTTCTGTGGGTCTTCTCCAATGCCTGTCCCCACTTTTCTATCACTTTCCTAGTCAAGCACATAGAGATGCTTGACCTAGGGCCGGCTTGTAAAATTTCCAAACCTCCTCTCCAGAACTCTAGTCTCTAGAATCATTGAAAAAACACTCCTAACTTGCATTCCCCTTAGTTTCATGAGGATCCACCAGTGGAATTGCAAGTTAGGCTCCCATTTCTCCAAGTCCCTAGAAATCAGGACTGTTCAGAGTAACCCAAACCAAAATGAAGATAACTTTTTATTGACACATGTAAATGACTTCAAACCAAAATAATTCACTCCTCAATATGCAATAATTAACAAAACAATGACTATCCAATCATTCCTAGACCATATGAAATCATACAACCCACTAGAATTGCTCATAATTCCAAAAATTCAAGGTTTTTTCATTTCAAAACTGCAAGCCCTCGATTACATTAAGATCTAACCTCTTGTTTGATCTTTCTCTATGGAATTTGAATCCATTTCAATTGTTAGAATCGATTTATTAGGTGTTCTCAACTGATTTTCATATTTTGAACAACTTTTTGAAAAGTTGTCAAGCAACTTTTGCAATTTTTGATCCTAGGCTCTAACATTGGGGTGTTGGTTGTATTCCCAGTTCTAGTGTTTACCCTAAAAAATTTTATATCTTCATGACTGAGAAGTGCACAAATTTTGAAAAATGTGTCCAAAGTTGCAAGGTCCCTGAGAAAGTTCCATGTTTTTAGGTCAGAATCCAGAGAAATGGTAAAAAACCCTATCTTAGGTTTCATTATATGCAAAACTGTTAAAAACCCTAGAAATGTTAATCTAGTTTATATTTTTGAGTTACTTTTTGAAAGGCTTAAGTTGAAATAAGTCATGTGCTTGTTAAAGGTTAGTCGCCCAGTCTCTCAATGTTAAATGAATATTCCATTTCATAATGAGACTTAGCAATTTTCTTTGGTCGGGATGTCTTTAAAAGGAGAAGAATATACCTTATAAGTCATGAGACTTAGCGATAAGCCTTTGTCACAAAGTCTCTTAGTGGAGAAAATATGATCTAGTGATATGGAGACAAACGGTTAGGTTGCGGTGTAATGCAGTATATCCTGCAGTTAGAAAATTATGACGAGACTTAGCAATTCCTATAGTCGCAAGGTCTCCAAATCATAACACAGTTAGTGATAAATTTAAAATATATAGTTGTCGGGTAGTCGCTAGTCAAACTTGATAATTCAGCATCCTTTCAGTGACTTGGAGACAAACAAGAAAAGGTGATACATGTGTCCAAAATGAATAAAGAAAAAATACATCAGTCACATGGTCTCCAAATGATTTAGGGTTTCAAGAATGTATTCACCGACTTGGTGGAGCTGTCAGATGCAGTTGCAGATGAGATCAACGGTAGTCACTGAGTCTCTATAAAATTTGCACAGAATAAAAATGTTCTCACGACAATGAGATTAAGCTTTAGTTGCATAGTCTCTAAATTGAATGATAAGATAAAGTTTCATAAGTCTTTGTCACCGAGTCTCCAAAGGAAATATTAAAGAGCAGATTTATTCCGTGATTGAGCGACTAAGGGTAGTCACGAGGTCTCCAAATAAACTCAAAGTTAGGCTATTTTACAAGTGACTTGGATTCCTTTAGCCACGTGATCACTAGAAGTAAACCACAGTTAAGTCGAGGTGAAGAAAATCATGCAGTCACCAGGTCTCCAAAATAATTGAGAGTTAAGGGATTTGATCAGCGATAGGGAGATAATGCATAGTCGCTAGGCCAGTAGATGTGAAAAGTGATAGTTATGATAAATGACAGTTGCTGACATGACAATATGAAGATTCATTGTCCAATAGAAATATAGGATATTAATGACTATGTTAAAAAGGTAACTGAGGTGTCTGATAAAGAGCCAATCATATCAAAACATGTGATTTTGTTCAAATCTTATAAAGATTTTTCTGAAAAGTACTCATTTGAATTCAATTTCCTATCACATTCATGAGCTACGACTAGGAATTCAATTAATATCATAGCATGTAAAATTGAAGGCTGAATTGATTGATTCTTCAATGACGAGTTAAGTACTTTGTAAAATTACCATAAAGGGATGATCTTAGGTTTACTTTCATTCATCATACATCCAAAATTTTGGAGCGGAAAATTTTCTAGGTTTTTTGTGTCCAAGAAGAAAGAATTGTTGATTCAGTAAAGTTTTTATCAATTTTAGGGTAATTTTTTAATTTTCAAAGTTCTTGAATTGTCTCCAATGCACAGAAAACGGTAGGGGGTCTTGACAGAAGATTTGTTCCAATATCAATGAAAAGGAAGTGGAAAATAGAATAAAATGAGTAAAGCAGTTAGTGTGGAATCTACCAATGGGAAGAACAAAGAGATGGATGAAGATGCTATAGGAAAAAGGAACTTCTCTTATGAGTTTTTGAAGCTGTTACCTGGGTCTACATAGAACAAGATGGAAAATGCCAACATATTGGTAGATGAATACTATGATATCAGAGATGCCCATACACCAGATTCTATAGGTTTTTCTCTGTACAATTATTTTTATAAGAATGCTAATAAGGCCATACCAATATCAAACCCTTGGACTAGTGGTTTGGCTAGGTTGATTGTTCCTGATGTCTTTGTAGATGTAGACTTGTTTTTAGGTCTAGAAAATCATTATGACTCCTTGTCAAGGAGAATTAAAAAGAATGATGGTACTGCACTATTAATTCTGAATAAGAATTCCTTTATGCAAGATTTTAGTTTGTATAGTACCATGTCCACTCAGATTAATATTAAAAAGCAAGAGGAAAGATATAGGTTATAGCCTGGGATAGCTAGAAATCAATTACAGAAACATATCCTTAAGGAGGTTAGGAACCACATTGTCCCTTTACCAAGAACTGCACCTTATTGTTTCAAGGATTTACATTTTTATATCAAATACATTGCATATGATTTTTGTAAGGTGCTGGGTAGGGATGGAGCTAAGAAGGTAAATGCTTGGATTTTGATGATGGTTTTGGATTTACAAGATGTGCATTCTAGTACTAGCTATGATTACATTCAATACATCATTGATAGGGTGCATGAGGGGTTTGTAGCTATACAGAAGAAGGATAAAGATCCTAAATTTTTACACTATTCCATTCTGATGCATCTTTTATTGCATTTTAATTATGGCATCATGGATGTAAACAATTTGAACCCCCAGAGAATTTTTCATGACCGGCCTAATCCTATCCAATTTTGGATCAAGATATGGAATTTCACTTCCAAGGACTATGATTTCTGCAGATTTGAGAATTGGATTGTTTACCCTTTGATGCAGATCTTGGGTGTCAATAAAACTAGACTACCAGTGAAGGTGTTACAACTACTAAGGCCATGTGAGTATTTTGATAAATGGGAAAGTGACCACAATTGGGAAGACTTCTTTTTAGAAGAGAATTTCATTATGATCAGAGTGTATGGTTGCACACATCCTCCCCATGTCCTACCATATCATGTGCAATCAAGAGTTGCAACTATGGAATTCATTTGGCAACTTTTATTAACTGACAATGAACACTTTGCACCACATAGAAAGGGGACATTAACCCCTAGGCAATTCAAGATTTTTTAGTTTATAATTGACAAAGGTGCTATTGATTTATTAAGAAAATGGTTGGAAAGTTGTAAGATGGGTGCAACATTGTATAGGTATATAGATCCTGAAGGATTCATTGTAGGAGCTAAGAAACTCCTAACAACTACAATACCAAATACATATGTGCATGGTAATTGTGTGGAGGAGGATGCTACTAGGAATATAATTGATGAAGAAGAAGTGAGAAATATAAGAGAAAAAATTCAAGAGTTGTTGAATTTAGAGAAATAAATAAAAAGAAATGGATTAGCATTTGGAGGTTTTTACCTTGATTTTCCATATTTTGACAAAATCAAAGCTATGTTGGACAACTTTTACACACTCTATGAACAATTGGGTAGAGTTCTAGATGTAAATAATGGGGGGAAAGAACTTGAATATTCAGAGTCTGAATATGAAAGTGAGAGTGAAGAATAATATGTCAATCCACCTCATATAGATCAACCACAAAAGAATGTTGTAGAAGCAATTCAGGTACAAGGGGAACAGGGACACATTATAGATTTAACTGAAGTTTCTCAACTTGATGATATAAATGAGCCTGCTACATAGAGCCAAAAATTTGATCTTGGTCAGATATATCATGATCAAACTTACATAAGAAAAGAGAGAAAAAGGGATAGAGTAAGTGCTCTTGTTCCTAGCAACAGATTATATCATAATTTGAGAAAGGAAATCATAAAGGGAAAGAAACTGTAGCAAGAAGTAGAAGAAAACATAGAGTTTCCTCTCAGAACATGTATAGATGAGAGATTGATCCATCAACATAAGTTATTGGA
Organism: Thuja plicata; assembly: GCA_018584345.1. Lineage (NCBI taxonomy): Eukaryota > Viridiplantae > Streptophyta > Pinopsida > Cupressales > Cupressaceae > Thuja > Thuja plicata. The sequence goes on along the minus strand of MU226426.1, from coordinate 827,193 downwards.
AGATGATGATTTCATTAAGACTGATGAATTCAAAGATTTCCTTAGATGGTGAAAGAAGGAAGAGATCAGAGAACAATTGAGAATAACTGGTGAAGAAGCAATGACAAATGAGGCTCTTTTGGCTCTACAAGCATATGATCTTGAAATTGAGGACATCACTCCTGAGGAAGCTATAAAATTAGTGTTGGAAAGTGGCATGTTGCTTGCTGAAGGTAGGGATTTAGCCTCAACATTTATAATAAATCAAATAAGAAAGCAAACAGATTTAAAGATGACCATTGAGATTCAAATGGGTGATATCATTAAGGGATTCGAGTATAGTCCAAATTCTAAAGCATTTTCCATGTGGAGTTTATGTCCTAAAGACCAAAAGCCTCAATTGCTAAATATTCAAGAGAGCATGGTGGGAAACCAAATGGTATGAACAGTCCAAAACACAAATGATTTGGAGATTTCCCAAATAATGACACATTGGGCACATTTGAATGAAGATAAGACAAGATAGTTGTCTGAGAAATTTGGTTTTTTGATAGAGGAGGCTAGTTCCCTGGCCAAGGATAGAGAACTGTGCCACATTAAGATTCATCAACAAGATAAGGTAATTGCTGAATTTACTAAACAATTGTGTGAAAAGCCAGAGGTGGTATATGTACCCTCAGAGCAGCCCTAACAAATAGAAGAAAAGGTGGAAACAGGGGAAGAAGTAAAAGAAGATGATATGGCTAAGAAAGATAATGAAATTGCCATAAATGCATTGAGGAATATACTTCAACATAGGATTGATATCTTGAAAGATAAAATAGATATAATCCTAAATGCATATAATAAGTTACCCATTTTACATGTTGAAGTAATAGGGTATATCTCTATTTTAGGCCCTTTTTTCACAACATGGTCTTCCAGGATATAACTGTTTGAGAGATTGGCTTCTTTGCAACAACATAGGCCAGATTTGCTAGAGATTGTGACAGAGGTAGAAAATGAGATCAAGAAAATAAATGTGACTCTACCTTTCTTTAAAGGTAAATTAAATCAAATAGAGGCAAAGATGAGCCTATTTCAACTAAGTTTTAATAGATTTGTTCCTCCACTAAAGGCAGAAGATGACCAGATTAAGGCCTTGGAGGTCTTGAGAAATGAATTTGGAAGAAGACTACCTAGTAAAGAGGCATTTATTATAGATTCTAATCTTGATATGGAAGGTTTCAATAGGATTTTAGATGAGGCTTTTAAAGTAGAAACTGACATTAATAAATTCTTAGTTGATGTCAAAAGTATAACTGATGTCAGATGGGAAAGGAAGAAAGGACAACTGTAGAGTATTTAGAATTTCAATTGGCCTACAGAGGAGGATATGATAGCATGGGATTTAAAGACAAGACCAAAGAAAAAGAAGCCTGTTGAAATAGAAGAAGAGGTCCTAGATGAAGAGTAGAGAGGAACACTTGGCGCTTGATCATTGAGCACAGGGAGGTTAGTAATCATAAATGACAAGTGTAGGTTAGCCTGAAATCATGGTCACTTGGTCTCAATACAAATATCAGATACTATCCTAAAACTATTAGATAAAGGCACTAGAATTAATGTGAAGACAAAAGAAGATCATATTTCATCCCTTATTCTTGTCTTCCCGCCACTTGAACATTCTTGTTTTTTGTCTTTTCTGTACTTTTAGGGTTAGGTTCCTTAAACCATCCGAAGCTTGTTGCATCCTTTATTTAAGGATTCCAAGATGGTTTAAGACCTATATATAGACCAAATGTAATATTTTTGAAGTGAGATGAAATATATTGGCAAGCCAGACTTCTAGATTTCAATCTATGTTTTTGAGCTTTTAACCTTGATATGTATTGAAGAAGAAATTTATGAACAAAATATAGTGCAGCTTTATTCCATATTGTTAATGTCTCTTTACTTATTGACTGTATTCTTTTATGTTTAATTTGTAAGGCATGTTAAGCATATTGGCTACAAGGTAGTTATCTAATTATTTACAAGTTTCTTCTAAGGGGAGAATTAAACCTTGTAAGTAGTTTCAGAGAGTATAGTAATAATTGAGGATTTGATATAACATTGTGGGAGTGATAGGGTAATTTGTAAGGCACTTTACCTAAGTTGCATGTAGGTTGTAAGGCATCCTATAGTACTTTTATTTGTCTATTTTCTGTGAATTTATATCTTTTGATTCTATAAGCCCAAGGATAGGTACTAGTCTAGGAACTTGTTTGGTAATCCATCATCATCCAAAATATCCAATATCCAATACTATTCAAAATCAATTACCTTCAGAGTATATATTAAAATCAATTGTATTCACAGAGAATACTGTTGGAATTTGTTGATTTCTTAAAGAGAAAGTCAAATAGGTTATTCCTCCTAAATTCATAAGAGTTGTAAAAGGAAAGAAAGATGAAATTCCTTATTATGTTGTTGTCTGTCATCATTAAGATAATGATTTGGATTGTCAAGATTTTCCTCAGAATAATCATAGTCATTCACATTTTTATTTATATATCCATATAGGAATAGAGCATTCAGCACATAAGCGAAATCCACTCTAAAGATATTGTCAAGTCAGTAATCAATCATAGGTAAAACCCGCCTGAGTCAGTGGATCTCAAAAAAGGAGGTGATAATATGTATCCCCAGTGTTATCAAAATACCTCATCAATTAGTGTTTTCACTTTCTTGATTCAGAGTATCAAAGGCATTGGGAGTCATAGAGCTATTTAAGAAATCAAGCAATTTTAGGGGCCCTGCAAGAAAAAACCCTAACAAATTGGTGACTCTTCTGGGGAGTTCAAGTGATTACAGATCATACAAGTTGTAGTTGTCAAAATTTTCTATGGATAGTATTTATTCATTCCTAAATATTCTTGGGTGGCGAATCTAAAATAAAATCTCTGAGATTAGAGAGAATTTAGTAAATATCTCTCAGAATGAATACTAGGTCAAGGATGAAAAATAATACTGAGAAGGTTTTAGGTGGTGGAATCCCATCATCCTTAAGGATGGAAATGTCCTGGAGGAAGAAGATAAACCAAGTTAACATTGATGAAACTCTTCTAAGAGGTAAAGAAAGTAATACTAGGAGAGAGGTGAACAACAATCAGCCTTCTCATGATGGAAATACTTCAGAATATGAAGAAGCTGCTGAGCGAGTATTAGAAACACCTACTGTTACTTCTACTTCTAGTGAAAGAGAAGAAACAAGTAAATATAGTTTAGATTCAGAAGAATATCCCTCTGATGAGCTAGCAAATGAGGAAAAACTTATCATGAAACAACTTGCCTTTATTCAACAAATGAAAAGAGAGAGAGAAATGAGAAAGAAAAAACATGAGCATAAGGATGTTGATAAGAGTAAAAGAAAATCTTCAAGACATCAAAATATAAAAGGTACAAAGAGGTCTCAAAAGGACCAAGACATACCACTTACTTATAAGGCTTCTAGTTCACATAAAGTCAAAGGTAAGCAAACAATGACTGAATATGGAAATCAAGAACCTAGGTTTCAGAAGCCTTTAATAGAGAAAATGTCCAAGTTGGATATTGATTTGGAAAAATTAAGAACTGAAAAGGACACCATGGAGAAAATGTTAGAAAAGGAACAAATGGAAGATGCAAAAATTGAAATGAAGAATAAAATATATTTTTTTTCAGTCTTCTAAGTATTCTCATACTGGGACAGAGAATGCAACAGCTTGTAAAGAAAAAGCTACTTATTTTAAAGAGAATGATAGTTTTCTAAGAAAACCATTGCATACTGAAAGGTATAAAAAATTTAACTTCATTGGTATCCCTGGATATCCTAATGCATTCCCTAAAGATGTGGGTGATATAGTAGAAAAGCTCCCTATGTTCGTAAGTAACAATGTTATTTCATGTGAAACACATTTAAGAGAGTTTATTGATTTTGTTGATGATTTAAATATTGTTAGTAATAATGGAGAGGTGGGGGTTAATCAGTGGCCCCAAAAATTTATCCAATTTAAAATTTAATCCACCAATCAATACTTCTCCAATTATTAAGTCCCTACAAGATGTATGCCTTTGAAATACTTGAAACAAATAACTGTCTGTCAGTTTACCTTGTCTGTCCTTATTCTCCTTGATAACTGATAAGCAGTAAAATATATTTACCGATACTCAGTAAATATGTAGAGTAGACCAATCAATCCATAAATTCTTATGTGAAATGTAAAACACTAAAGTAATAAACCATACACACATAACACAAGGATTTTAATGTGGAAACCCTGTTAACTGAAAAACCACTAGGACCGGTACCCCAAATTTTCACTCTTTTGAAGTGAGCCCTATTAGGAGCCAACCTTGTTAAAGGTTACAAACACACTATTAAGTGCAACCTTGTTAAAGGATTTTTGTACATAGTCTGTAACTTTGTATCTGGCATCTATGCTACCATCCTTGAATCAGTCTCATGACTATCAATAGGCCTTATGCTAATATTACTACCATCCTTGAATCAACCTTCTTCTTAGACTTTCAATAGGCTTTAGGTAAGACCAATGCTACTATCATGAGTCAACCTTTTGGTAATCTATTAGGATATACCTCAATTAAAAAAGACTGTTAAGTCCTGCTCTGTTAAGAGAATTAATGCTTCAATGGTTAAACTGAAACAAAATGACCTATTTCTAATGCAACTAAATTGCAGATTTTTAGATCTATTTACTTACAATATCTTTCTAATCAATGTATCAATTCAATTCCTTTGTACTTAACTCTTTCTGCTCTGTGATGCTATGCTTTTCTATTCATCGGTGTCTGCAGAATTCTTTAGCTCTCCCTTAGCTTGATTGATTAGGACTGCATGAAGTTTATCCTTCATCATTTTCTCTTCAAAATCTTCTATCAGTTCACTCCCTCGTGTATCTAATTGCTTGCGGGAATGAATTATGCTTGTCTCTTAAATAGACATGATATCCCTTAATTCTAGGTTCTTGATTTTTGATTCTTGGCATGAAAAACAATCCAGCCAAATTGATTTATGGCTTTAACTCCTGATTTATCTTGAAGTTATCTTTTTTCCAAGCGTACAAATCAATTTCTTAACTATGATTTGAATAAAACAAATAAAACAACTAGTTAAGTCTATCCGTAAGCTCTGCCAGCTAGATATTTTGTCATTTTATGATCTCTCTATTCTGTCGGTCAACTCTGCAGTTCATCACCAGTGACAACTGCCAGTTCTGTTGGTGCAACTTCACTTAGCTTCAGGATCTCCATCCATCAGGCATCATTGGATCTTGCTTGTTGGGAAACATTGGATCTTGCTCATTGAGCAACACTATTTTTATCTTTTTGGGCATCTTGTGATTCTGCTTCATCAGGCAACACTTTCTTTTGCTCATTGGGCATCACTGTGACTTTATCTCTATCTTTACCGATGGTGTGCACTCCGCCAGTGTAGTTTGTCACTTAGTGAATACTTGACTTTTATGCATTTCTAAAAGCATAACCTCTATTCCATTGATTCTCTAAAGTCTTTGGCATTATGTATATGACCATATAGATGATATCAAGTTGACATCAATGACAATACAAACCATTAACTAATTTAATGCCTTGCATCATCTTCAACTTAATATAGTCAAACATTTAATCAGTTACATGTCATCAATCTCTCCCTTTGGCATTGATGGCAATATGCTATATTATCACACTATACTATTGCTAATACAATATGAAATACAATTGTTGAGATTCATCAAATTACCAAACAGTTTATTTTGATAACTGATAAAATGTCTGACCGCTGGTAGGCTCTGTGTAAGCTTAGATTTGATTTTTGTAGTTTTACTTTTTCTTCTTCTAATGTGTTGTGTCCTCTTTGACTGTTCTGCTTCTTTGATGTCTTTGTCTTTTGTTTACAACTTTTATACCAGTTCTCTCCCTTTGGATATGATCTCTCCCTGTTTGGAGTAATCTGATAATGAATAGTTTCTGATGATAATATGAATACATTCTCTCCCTTTGACATTAATGCTAGATAAATATTTTCACAAATATCTGACATTTTGTCAAACAATGTCTTCTATCCATAATATATTCCTTGAATTTCCCTTATCCATCATCAATATAACAGTTTTCTCTGGTGCTCTTTCTGATATATACCTTTCTATATATAGATGTAGCTTTGAAGTTCAACTTCTACTTACATCAATCATGAATGATATTCTAATAATATATGGCTGATGTAGCATCCATTCCTTTTAATGAATGTTAGACATGGGTTTGACCCCTAGTCTTTTTCTCAGGTACTCAAATGTATCCTTGGGCAGTGGTTTTGTGAAGATATCAGTCAATTGTCCTTTTGATTGCACATATTCAAGTATCACTTCTTTTTCTTGAACTTGTTCTCTTAAGTAATGATACTTGATGGCAATGTGTTTAGTCTTTGCATGCATGACTGGATTCTTGGAAATATTTAATGCACTGGTGTTGTCACAATAAATAACTACTGGTTCTTTGATCTTCAT
>MU226426.1:802604-817426 GCA_018584345.1 Thuja plicata | reverse complement strand
TTTCCATGAAGCAAAGTTGTCCTTGTTCAACTTGGGCACATCTCGTCTATTCATCTTGTGATCTTTACTTAGGTCTTGAAACCTTCCTTCTAAGCACACAAGCTTTGATACCAATTGTTAGTAATAAATAAGAGGGGAGGGTGAATCATTGGCCTCAAAAATTTATCCAATTTAAACTTTAATCCACCAATCAATACTTCTCCAATTAAAGTCCCTACAAGATGTATGCCTTTGAAATACTTGAAACAAATAAATGTATGTTGGTTTACCTTGTCTGTCCTTATTCTCCTTGATAACCGATAAGCAGTAAACTATATTTATCTATACTTAATAAATATGCAGAGTATACCAATCAATCCATAAATGCTTATGTGAAATTTAAAACACTAAAGTAATAAATGATACACACATAACACAAGGATTTTAATGTGGAAACCCTGCTAAGGGAAAAACCACTGGGACTGGTACCCCAAATTTTCACTCTTCTGAAGTGAGCCCTATTAGGATCCAACCCTGTTAAAGGTTACAAACACACTTTTAAGTGTGACCTTATTAGAGGATTTTTATACATAGGCTGTCACTTAGGAGCTGGCATCTATGCTACCATCCTTGAATTAGTCTCATGACTATCAATAGGCTTTATGCTAATCTTACTACCATCCTTGAATCAACCTTCTTCTTAGACTTTCAATAGGCTTTAGGTAAGACCGATGCTACTATCATGAGTCAACCTTCTGGTAATCTGTTAGGATATACCTCAATTACAAAAGACTATTAAGTCTTGCTTTGTTAAGAGAATTAATGCTTCAATGGTTAAACTAAAAAAAATGACCTATTTCTAATGCAACTGAATTGCAGAATTTTAGATCTATTTACTTACAATATCTTTCTGATCAATGTATCAATTCAATTCCTTTGTACTTAACTCTTTCTACTTTGTGATGTTGTGCTTTTATGTTCGTCAGTGTCTGCAGAATTCTTTAGCTCTCCCTTAGCTTGATTGATCAGGACTGCATGAAGTTTATCCTTCATGAGTTTCTCTTTAGCATATTCTATCAGTTCACTCCCTCATGTATCTAATTTCTTACGGGAATGAATTATGTTTGTCTCTTAAATAGACATGATATCCCTTAATTCTAGGTTCTTGATTCTTGATTCTTGGCATGAAAAACAATCCAGCCAAATTGATTTATGGCTTTAACTCCTGATTTATCTCGAATTTATCTTCTTGCCAACTGTACAAATCAATTTCTTAACTACGGTTTGAATAAAAAAAATAAAACAACCAGTTAATTCTATCCTTAAGCTTTTCCAGCTAGATATTTTGTCATTTTCTAATCTCTCTATTCTGTTAGTCAATTCTGTAGCTCATCGCCAGTGACAACTGCTAGTTCCGTTGGTGCAAATTTAGTTAGCTTTGGGATCTCCATCCATTAGGCATCATTGGATCTTGCTCATCAGGAAACATTGGATCTTGCTCGTCAATTAACACTATTTTTACCTCGTCAGGCATCCTGTGATTCTGCTTCATTGGGAAACACTGTCTTCTACTCGTTGGGCATCACTGTGACTTTATCTCTATCTTTACTGTTGGTGTGCACTCCACTGGTGTAGTTTGTCACTTAGTGAATACTTGACTCTTATGCATTGTTGAAAGCATAACCTCTATTCCATTAATTCTTTGAATTCTTTAGCATTATGTATATGACCATACAAATGATATCAAGTTGACATCAATGACAATACAAACCATTAACTGATTTAATGTTTTGCATCATGTTCAACTTAATATAGTCAAACATTTAATTAGTTACATGTCATCAAATATCACTCATGAGGATGTGTTAATGAAATTATTTGTTCAGTCTCTAGTAGAAGATGCTAGAGAATGTTTTAGGAGCCTTTCTAATGGATCTTTCATTTCCATGGATGAGTTAATTGAATTGTTTAAGGATCAGTATGGAGATAAAACAAATAAAGGCTTTTTGTTGAATGAGTTCAACAATATCAAAAAGAATTACAATGAAGAGGTCACTGAGTTTAATACAAGATTTCAAAGAGCTATGCACAAGCTATTTCAAAAGATAAGGCTGGATGAAGAGGTATGTTTAGCAACTTATTTAAATGCCTTTGATTCTAAAATGGGATATTCTCTTAGGGATAAAAACCCTAGAACTCTTACTGATGCTTATAAGATAGCAGTGAATATTGAAATGAATAGAAGAGTGTCTCATAAATTAAATAGGAGAGATGACTCAAGGTTTAGTAGGAAAAACCTAAAAAAACTAGAGTATAAGGAATATAGGGCTCTTTAGAACAATAGGCCTTCTTACAATAATACATATAATTCGTAAAATAGAATGCAAAACAATCCTTATGGAACTCAGTTTAAAGATGGGAAGCCTGTTATCTTACCTAGAAAGGAGAAGACAGATAACAAAACTCCAGACCCTCTACATAAGAATGTTGTCCATTTCTACAATGATGATCCCTAGTGTGAAGCTTGTGAAGCCCCACATAACCCTGATTTTTGTATTATTTCCTTAGAATTAAGAGTAAGTGAAGAACATGGAAATGATGAGGCTGAACAATGTGATCATAGTATGACAAATACTTACTCATGTCATGATATAGATTTGGACAGTGAAACTAAAAATCACGATTCTTGTAGTTCACAAAGAAGGGTAGAAAGTCATCATCAACAGATCTTATTTGATAGTGAAGAAGAGGAAACTAATGACCATGTAAGATGTTATGCTCAAAAAAATCAGGATTTTCCACTTATTAGAAAAGCTTTAGATGAAGAGAAAGCTAGGATTACTGCAGATTTAGTGAACAAGGCTAGAAGCAACTACCATTTAAGAAACAGAGTAGTGGGTGGTACTTGTAGTCAGCCATTAGGTGTCTTTATAAAAGAAAATAAAGTGGACACCAAATATATACAAAAAGAGGAAGGACCTAGGGAAAATGTAAATAATCTTAAGGTCAAAATTATTACCAAAGCCTTCGAACCAAATGTTGTATAGGAAGGAGAATTAAAAAGGCAAGAAACAGGTACTCCTGTTCAAAAGATGGAAAGCAAAAGGTTAACAGAATCCACTCTGAATGAACATATTGAGGAAAGTGACATTACTATTGACAAGTCAAAGTCCTCAGAAGTGAAATATACTCTAGTGGACATGGGTCACTATTTATCCCAAAAGACAGTAAAGGTGACAATTCTAGAAATGATGAGAATTAAAGAACACAAGGAAAAGGTGTTTTCATTATTAAACAGTGTGCCCATAATAAAAGTCCAAAGTCCAGAGAATGTCGGTAAGAAACCAATCAATAAAGGGAAGGAAGTTGAAGTATTAACATCTGAGATTCCTCAAATTTTCCTGAATAGAACTTCTTCCCCAAAGGTTGTTGACCCATTTTTTCTCTCACTAATAATTAATGGAAAGATGTTAAAAAATTGTATGATTGATTCAGGAGCATCAAACACTATTATGCCAGTGGAAATCATGAGGTCAATGGGACTAAAAATTGACACTCCTCATGGGATATGTCAAGCTATGGACTCTAGAGAGGTCCCTATGATTGGTACCATTGAGGCTATGCCTTATAAATTAGCCATTTGTCCTAATGTAGTAATGACTATGAATGTTATTATGGTTGACATACCACCACATTATGGCATGCTGCTGTCAAGAAAGTGGAGTGCTTCAATGGGAGGTAGTATACAAAGTGATTTATCATATGCTACTTTTAACATTGTTGGAGATAATGTTAAGGTGTTAAGGGAGGGTAGAACTCCACACATGATAGAAAGATTTGAAGACACTAACATTAATTTTTGCATTGATATAGATATGGAGAATTTTAGGATACAAAAGAGTGAACTTTATTATCAGAATGAAAAGGTAGATCCTTTGGATAGAGAATTGATTATACAAGGTGATGGATTGTGGAAAATGTACTTTAATGGGGCTTTCTCAGAAGAAGGATCAGGGGCAGGTGTATTGTTGGTATCTCTATCAGGTACAACTTTTAATTTTTCATTTCTATTAGCCTTCCAATGTACAAATAATACTGCAGAATATGAGGCTTTGTTTTTAGGACTAGAAATTACCATCAAACATGGGATTAAATTTTTAAAGATTTATGGTGATTCTGAATTGGTGGTAGCTCAAGTTAGATCCAAATATGCAATAAAAAATGATAGATTAAAAATGTATAAGTATGCTATTTGGGACCAAATTGAAATGTTTGATGCCTTTGATATAAGCTGGATAGAAAGGTCAAAGAATATAATGGCTGATTTTTTAGCAAATATTGCTTTAAAAACTAATGATTTGACCTTACGTGGGGTGTCAATACTGGAAGTCAAGACAAGACCAGTTGTTTCGGACAACATATACAACTGGCAGGTTTTTCAGGATGACCAAGATATTCTAAGATTTATTCAATGTCTAGACCATTATGAGAACCAGAGTATAGATTGTAATACTTTGCTAGAAAGCAATGATGGAAAAGACTATATTTTGGGAAATGAAGTTGTCTAGTTAAGTTCTAATCAGATTCCTAGGGGTCTGGTTGAGCTCAAAGCATTGTTTAGTAGTCAACAAAATGATTCAACAAAATTAAGCAATGCCAAGGTTGAGGATTTGGAGGAAATAAATTTAGGATTTGAAAATAGTCCTCAAGTTGTTTATATTGGAAAAGGTTTAGACTCTCATATAAGGAAAAATTTGATCAAATTGTTAAGAAAATATAAACATGTCTTTGCTTGGTCATATGAGGATTTGAAAACCTATAGAGAGGATCTTTTTCAACATGAAATCCCACTAAAGTCAGATGTGAAACCATTTAGGAAAAAATAGAGGCCTATTAACCCCTTGTTGGATCCTAAGATGCAACAAGAATTGATGAAGTTAAAAGATGCTAGGATAATCCAGCCAATTAGACACTCAACTTGGGTATCAAATTTGGTACTAGTCAGAAAGAAGAATGGTGATATTAGACTGTGTGTGGACTTCTGAAATTTAAATATTTCTTCATTAAAAGATAATTATTCCTTTCCCAATATGGAAGTAATGTTACACAAGGTGACTAGTTGTGAGTTGCTGTCTATGATGGATGGTTTCTCAGGATATAACTAGGTCTTAGTTAAAGAATCAAAATAGTAGAAAACTGCATTTACCCCTCCATGGGGAACCTATGTTTATATCAGAATGCCATATGGACTAATAAATATAGGAGAAACTTTTCAAAGGGCCATGGATGTTGCTTTTAAAGAATTTATTGATTTATTTATGCTCATTTATCAAGATGATTTAACTGCATATTCTAAGAGATCTATGGATCACTATGATCACGTAGGTAAGATTTTCAACAAAGCATTATAATATGGTGTTTCACTGAATCCCAAGAAATTTTATTTTTCAATACAAGACGAAAAGTTGCTTGGACACATAGTGTCTAAGGAGGGGGTAAGAATAGACCCTAAGAGAGTGGAAGCAATTTAGAAATTTATGGCTCCAAAGAACCTAAAAGGAGTACAATCTTTCTTAGGAAAGATCAATTTTGTTAGAAGGTTCATAGCAAACTTTGCAGAGATTGTTAAACCTATTGTAAAGTTGCTAAAGAAAGATGAAAAATTTATTTGGAATAAAGAAGCCCAATAGGCATTTGAGAAAATAAAGAAAGCAGTACAAGAGGCTCCAGTTTTAAAATCTCCAGATTATACTAAGCCTTTTTCTTTATTTTCATTTGCATCTTTTCATACAATTGCTTCTATTTTACTACAAAAGGATGAACAAGGATTTGAACATCCAATAGCTTTTTATAGTAAATCCCTACAAGCTACAAAACTTAATTATGAAATAATGGAGAAGCAGGCTTATGATTTGGTAAAAGTTGTAAAGTCTTTTAGGCCATATTTGGTATGTGCTCAGATACAAGCATATGTTCCTCACTCAGTAGTGAAAGATATTCTTACACAGTCATAGGTTACTGGTAAGAGATGTAAATGGATAACCAAAATTTAGGAATTTAACCTTGAGATCCATATTACAAAGTTAATAAGAGGTCAGAGTCTAGAAAGACTCATGACAAAAGAAAACTTGGATTTAGTACAAATAAATCAGACAGAGATACATGATCAAACTATTACAAGAATAGAAAGGCAACCATTTTATACTAATATTGTGTTTTTCCTAAAAAAATTCCAAGTGTCTTGATCATATGATAGAAAATCAGAAAAGAAATCTGAAATTGCAAACCCAAAGATACACTTTGATTCAAGGAGACTTGTATTGGAAGGATAAGAATGGTGTTTTTCTATTATGTCTGGATAAATACCAAGCTGAAAAGGTTTTATGTGAAATGCATGTAGGAGAATGTGGAGGTCATTTTTATGCCAAAACTACTACCCACAATGTTTTAAGGGCTGGGTACTATTGGCCTAGTTTGTTCAAAGATACTTATGAATATGTCAGAAAGTGTGATTCTTGTCAAAGGTTCTCGAATAAGCTTAAATTTTTAGGAGCTCTATCGTTAAACCCAGTAAGTACTGAAGCCCCTTTTACTATGTGGGGGATTGATTTCATTGATGAATTTCAAGAGAAATCTAGTGGGGCACACAGTTCGATACTTGTAGCCACAAATTGTTTTACTAAATGGATTGAGTTCATGCCTACAAAGAAAGCAACAAGCAGGGTAGTCACTAAATTTCTAATGGAGAATATTATAACCATATTTGGTGTACCTACTAAATTAGTAATGGATAATGCCATGATTTTCATATCAAAAGAAATGATAGATTTCTGTGAGAAATATGGGATTACAATATCATATTCATCCCCATATCATCCACAGGCAAATGGACAAGCTGAGTCTAGTAATAAAACTATATTGAAAATACTAAAAAAAACTCTTGAGAAGAATAAAAGAGCATGGCATACTAAGTTAAAGCTAGCACTTTGGGCTGATAGAATAACAATTAAGAGAGAAACAGGCAAGTCTCCATTTGAGCTGGTATATGGATTATAGTCAAGAATGCCTATCAATAATTTATTACTAGTATATCAGTTTATACAAGAAGAAAAATTAGATGTTTCTGACACTATGCAAAATAGAATGATCCAGTTGATAATGTTGGATGAGACAAGAAGAAATAGCTAAAGAGAAAACATTAAGTTGCAACAAAAAATGAAATACCTGTTTGACAAGAGGGCTACTGAAAGAAAATTCCAATCTGGTTACCTAGTTCTTCAGTGGAATGCAAGAGCAGAAGATAAAGGAAAACACAAAAAATTTGAGTCTTTATGGCTTGGACCATTCATCATCTCACAGAGTTTTGGAAAAGATTCCTACCTATTGAAGAATATGAATGGAGAAGATTTTGAGTTGCCTGTGCATGGGCAATTTCTCAAGCCCTTTTTTAACTAAAAACCAAAGTTCATGCTCATGTAAGTATGTATCATACTATAAATACCCTCCTTCATTTGTGTGAATGTTGTAAATACTTTCCCTTTTGTAATAGGTTAGTTGGTGCCCCTTCCAATTTTTTATCTAGTCTGTAACAAGAGATTCTATGGTTCTTTTCCATAAACTATGTTTAGTCAATACTTAGATAGAGCCACTATTGGTTGTATTCCCAATTCTGGTGTTTACCCTAAAATTTTTTATATCTTCGTGACTGAGAAGTGCAGAAATTTTCAAAAATGTGTCCAAAGCTGCAAGGTCCCTGAGAAAGTTCCATGTTTTTAGGTCAAAATCTAGAGAAATGGTAAAAAACCCTATCTTAGGTTTCATTATATGCAAAAGTGTTAAAAACCCTATAAATGTTAATCTGGTTTATATTTTCAAGTTACTTTTTGAAAAGCTTAAGTTGAAATAAGTCATGTGCTTGTTAAAGGTTAGTCGCCCAGTCTCTTAATGTTAAACGAATATTCCATTTCATAACAAGACTTAGTGATTCACTTTGGTCGGGATGTCTCTAAAAGGAGAGGAATATACCTTATAATTCATGAGACTTAGTGATCAGCCTTTGGCACAAAGTCTCTTAGTGGAGAAAATATGATCTAGTGATATGGAGACAAATAGTTAGGTCATGGTGTCGTGCAATATATCCTGCAGTTAGAAAATTATCACGAGACCTAGCGATTCCTATAGTCGTGAGGTCTCCAGATCATAACACAGTTAGTGATAAATTTAAAAAGCTTCAATCACCATGTCTCTAGATAAAAGGTCAGTTAAGTAAAATGTTTAGAGACTTGGTGACAAAACTGCAAATTAAAATATATAGTTGTCGGGTAGTTGCTAGTCAAACTTGATAAGTAAACATCCTTTCAACAACTTGGAGACAAACAAGCAAAGGTGAGACATGTGTCCAAAATGAATAAAGAAAAAACACATCAATCACATGGTCTCCAAATGATTTAGGGTTTCAAGAATGTATTCAGTGACTTGGTAGAGCCGTCAGATGCAGATGCAGATGAGATCAACGGTAGTCGCTGAGTCTCTATAAAATTTGCACAGAGTAAAAATATTCTCGCAACAATGAGATTAAGCTTTAGTCGCATAGTCTCTAAATTGAATGATAAGATAAAGTTTCATAAGTCTTTGTTGCCGAGTCTCCAAAGGAAATATTAAAGAGGAGATTTATTCTGTGATTGAGTGACTAAGGGTAGTCGTGAGGTCTATTAATAAACTTAGAGTTAGGCTATTTTACAAGCGACTTGGATTCCTTTAGTCGTGTGATCACTAGGAGTAAACCACAGTTAAGCTGAGGTGAAGAAAATCAATGCAGTCGCCAAGTCTCCAAAAGAATTGAGAGTTAAGGGATTTGATCAGCGACAAGGAGATAATGCATAGTCGCTAGGTCTCTAGATGTGAAAAGTGATAGTTATGATAAATGGCAATTGATGACATGACAATGTGAAGATTCATTTTCCAATAGAAATATAGGAGATTAATGGCTATGTTAAAAAGGTAACTGAGGTGTCTGATAAAGAGCCAATCATATCAAAACATGTGATTTTGTTTGAATTTTATAAAGGTTTTTCCGAAAAGTACTCATTTGAATTCAATTTCCTGTCACATTCATGAGCTATGGCTAGGAATTCAATTAATATCACATGTAAAATTGATGTCTGAATTGATTGATTCTTCAATGATGAGTTAAGTACTTTGTAAAATTACCATAAAGGGATGATCTTAGGTTTATTTTCATTCATCATACATCCAGAATTTTGGAGCAGAAAATTTGCTAGGTTTTCTATGTCTAAGAAGAAAGAATTTTTAATTCAGTAAAGTTTTTATCAATTTCAGGGTAATTTTTCAGTTTTCAAAGTTCTTGAATTGTCTTCAGTGCACAAAAAAGGGTAGGGGGTCCTAAGAGAATATTTTTTCCAATATCGGCGGAAAGGAAGTGGAAAATAGAACAAACTGAGTAAAGAAGTTAGTGTGGCATCTACCAGTGGGAAGAGAATTGAGGTGGATGAAGATGCTAAAGGAAAATGGAACTTCTCTGATGAGTTTTTGAAGCTGTTACCTGGGTCTACATAGAACAAGAGGGAAAATACCAACATATTGGCAGATGAATACTGTGATATCAGAGATGCCCATACACCACCTTCTACAGGTTTTTCTCTTTACAAATATTTTTATAAGAATGCTGATAAGGCCATACCAATATCAAACCCTTGGACTAGTGATTTGGCTAGGTTGATTTTTCCTGATATCTTTCTAGATTTAGACTTGTTTTTAGGTCTAGAAAATCATTATGACTCCTTGTCAAGGACAATTAGAAAGAACAATGGTACTGCACTATTAATTCTGAATAGGAATTCTTTTATGCAAGCTTTGGGTTTGGATAGCACCATGTCCACTCAGATTAATATTACAAATTAGGAGGAAAGATATAGCTTACAGCCTGGGATAGCTAAAAATAAATTATAGAAACATATCCTTAAGGAGGTTAGAAACCACATTGTCCCTTTACTAGGAACTGCAACTTATTGTTTCAAGGATTTACATTTTTATATCAAATACATTGCATATGCTTTGTGTAAGGTGTTGGGTAGGGATGGAGGAGCTGAGAAGATAAATGCTGGGATTTTGATGATGGTTTTGGATTTACAAGATGTGCATTCTAGTACCAACTATGATTACATTCAATACATCATTAACATGATGCATGAGGGGTTTGTAGCTATACAAAAGAAGGATAAAGATCCTAAATTTTTACACTATTCCATTTTGATGCATATTTTATTGCATTTTAATTATGGCATCATGGATGTAAACAGTTTGAACCCCCAAAGAATTTTTCATGACCGGCCTAATCCTATCCAATTTTGGATCAAGATATGGAATTTCACTTCCAAGGACTATGATTTCTGTAGATTTGAGAATTTGATTGTTTACCCTTTGATGCAAAGCTTGGGTGTTAATAAAACTAGACTACCAGTGAAGGTGTTACAACTACTAAGGCCATGTGAGTATTTTGATAAATGGGAAGGTGACCACAATTGGGGAGACTTATTTTTAGAAGAGAATTTCACTATGATCAGAGTGTATGGTTGAACACATCCTCCCCATGTCCTACCATATCATGTGCCATCAAGAGTTGTAGCTATGGAATTTATTTGGCAACTTTTATTAATTGACAATGAACACTTTGCACCACATAGAAAGGGGATATTAACCCCTAGGAAATTCAAAAAATTTTAGTTTATAATTGGAAAAGGTGCTATTGATTTAGTATACAAATGGTTGGAAATTTGTAAGATGGGTGCAACATTGTATAGGTATATAGATCCTGAAGGATTCATTGCAGGAGCTAAGAAATTCCTAACTCGTACCATACCAAATACATATGTGCATGGTAATTGTGTGGAGGAGGATGCTACTAGGAATATAATTGATGAAGAAAAAATTCAAGAGCTTTTGAATTTACAGAAACATATAAAAATAAATGGATTAGCATTTGGAGGTTTTTACCCTGATTTGCCATATTTTGACAAAATCAAAGCTATGCTGGACTACTTTTACACACTCTGTGAACAACTGGATAGAGTTCTAGATGTAAAGAAGGGGGGAAAAGAACCTGAATATTCAGAGTCTAAATATGGAAGTGAGAGTGAAGAAGAATATGTCAATCCACCTCATATAGACCAACCACAATAGAATGTTGCAGAAGCAATTCAGGTACAAGGGGAACAGGGACACATTATAGATTTAACTGAAGTTTCTCAACTTGATTATATAGATGAGCTTGCTACCAAGAGCCAAAAATTTGATCTTGGTCAGACATCTCATGATAAAACTTACATAAGAAAAGAGAGAAAAAGGGATAGATTAAATGCTCTTGTTCCTGGCAATAGATTATATGATCATAACCTGAGAAAGGAAATCAGAAAGGGAAAGAAACTGCACCAAGCAGTAGAAGAAAACATAGAGTTGCCTCTCAGAACATGTATAGATTAGAGATTGATCCAACAGCAATAGTTCTTGGAAGATGATGATTTCATTAAGACTGATGAATTCAAAGATTTCCTTAGATGGTGAAAGAAGGAAGAGATCAGAGAACAATTGAGAATAACTGGTGAAGAAGTAGTGACAAATGAGGCTCTTTTGGCTCTACAAGCATATGATCCTAAAACTGAGGACATCACTCCTGAGGAAGCTATAAAATTAGTGTTGGAAAGTGGCATGTTGCTTGCTGAAGGCTGGGATTTAGCCTCAACATGTATAATAAATCAAATAAGAAATCAACCAGATTTAAAGATGACCAATGAGATTCAAATGGGTGATATGATTAAGGGATTTGGATATAGTCCAAATGCTCAATCATTTTCCATGTGGAGTTTATGTCCTAAAGACTAGAAGCCTCAATTGCTAAATATTCAAGAGAGCATGGTGGGAAACAAAATGGTATGGATAGTCCAAAACACAAATGATTTGGAGATTTCCCAAATAATGACACATTGGGCACATTTGAATGAAGATAAGACAAAATAGTTGTCTGAGAAATGTGGTGTTTTGATAGAGGAGGCTAGTGCCCTGGCCAAGGATAGAGAATTGTGCCACATTAAGATTCATTAGCAAGATAAGGTAATTTTTGAATTGAGTAAACAATTGTGTGAAAAGCTAGAGGTGGTATATGTACCCTAAGAGTAGCCCCAACAAATAGAAGAAAAGGTGGAAATAGGGGAAGAAGTAAAAGTAAAAGATATGGCTAAGAAAGATAATGAAATTGCCATAAATGCATTAAGGAATATACTTCAACATAGGATTGATATCTTGAAAGATAAAATAGATATAATCCTAAATTCATATAATAAGTTACCCATTTTGCATGCTAAAGTAACAGGGTATATCTCTATTTTAAGCCCTTTTTTCACAACATGGTCTTCCAGGATACAACTGTTTAAGAGATTGGCTTCTTTGCAGCAACATAGGCCAGATTTGCCAGAGATTGTGACAGAGGTAGAAGATGAGATCAAGAAAATAAATGTGACTCTACCTTTCTTTAAAGGTAAATTAAATTAGATAGAGGCAAAGATGAGCCTATTTGGACTGAGTTTTAATAGATTTGTTCCTCCACTAAAGGCAGAAGATGACCAGATTAAGGCCTTGGAAGCCTGGAGAAATGAATTTGATAGCAGATTGCCTAGTAAAGAGGCATTTATTATAGATTCTAATCTTGATATGGAAGGTTTCAATAGGATTTTAGATGAGGCTTTTAAAGCAGAAACTGACATTAATAAATTCTTAGTTGATGTCAAAATTATAACTGATTTTAGATGGGAAAGGCAGAAAGGATAACTGTAGAGTATTCAAATTTTCAATTGGCCTGCAGAGGAGGATGTGACATCATGGGATTTAAAGACAAGACCAAAGAAAAAGAAGCCCATTGAAATAGAAGAAGAGGTCCTGGATGAAGAGTAGAGAGGAACACTTGGTGCCTGATCATTGAGCACATGGAGGTTAGTAATCATAAAAGGCAAGTGTAGGTTAGCCTGAAATGGTGGCACTTGGTCTCAATACAAATATCAGATACTATCCTAAACACTATCATAAAAAGGCACCTGAATTCATGTGAAGACAAAAGAAGATCAAATTTCATCCCTTATTCTTGTCTTCCCACCACTTGAACATTCTATTTTTTTGTCTTTTCTATACTTTTAGGGTTAGGTTCCTTAAACCATCCGAAGCTTGTTGCATCCTTGCTTTAAGGATTCCAAGATGGTTTAAGACCTATATATTGACCAAATATAATATTTTTGAAGTGAGATGAAATATATTGGCAAGCCAAACTTCTAGGTTTCAGTCTGTGTTTTTTACCTTTTAACCTTGATATGTATTGAAGCAGAAATTTATGAATAAAATATAGTGCAGCTTTATTCCATATTGTTATTATCTCTTTTTTTATTGTGTGTATTCTTTTATGTTTAATTTGTAAGGAATGTTAAGCATATTGGCTACAAGGTAGTTATCTACTTATTTGCAAGTTTCTTCTAAGGGGAGAATTAAACCTTGTAAGTAGTTTTAGAGAGTACAGTAATAATTGAGGATTTGATATAACATTGTGGGAGTGACAGGGTACTTTGTAAGGAACTTTACCTGAGTTGCGTGTAGGTTGTAAGGCATCCTATAGTACTTTTATTTGTTTATTTTCTATGAATTGATATCATTTGATTCTATAAGCCCAAGGATAGGCACTGGTCTAGGAACTTGTTTGGTAATCCATCATCATCCAAAATATCCAATATCTAATACTATTCAAAATCTATTACCTTCAGAGTATATCTTAAAATCAATTGTATTCACAGAGATTACAGTTGGAATTTGTTGATTTCTTAAAGAGAAAATCAAATAGGTTGTTCCTCCTAAATTCATAAGAGTTGTAAAAGGAAAGAAAGATGAAATTCCTTATTATGTTGTTGTCTGTCATCATTAAGATAATGATTTGGATTGTCAAGATTTTCCTCAGAATAATCATAGTCATTCATATTTGTATTTATATATCCATATAAGAATAGAGCATTCAACACATAAGCAAAATCTACTCTAAAGATACTGTCAAGTCAGTAATCAATCATAGGTAAAACTTGCCCGAGTCAGTGGATCTCAAAAAAGAAGGAGATGATAATAGGTATCCCTAGTGTTATCAAAATACCTTATCAATTAGTGTTTTCTCTTGCTTGAGTCAGAGTATCAAAGGCATTGGTAGTCATAGAGATATTTAAGTAATCAAGCAATTTTAGAGGCCCTGCAAGAAAAAAACCCTAACATGGGGTTTGTACAAGTTTTAGCAGTCCAATATCAAAAAATAATCTAGCGTTCAATCAAAAATCATCAAAAAGATGGAAGCCTATGCTAAAGAATTATAAATTAGCTGGTCAGGCTTGCTGTTCAGCATAAACCACTCCAGTGACCTATTCTGTTGTGGTTAGTAACTTTTTAATTTATCTCTTGTGCTGGTATATTCACTTGTTTCTTTTAGGCTTTGCTACTCAAATTTGGATTCTAAAATCTCAATGCCATTTGTCTGTTATTTTTTTTAAGCTTTGGAAATGTCAATTGTTACTGATCCTGGCAACACAGTAGGATGTTAGTTATAACTAACCTTCCATTTTAGAATGTTAGATGTTCTACAGAACAACAATCACAATCAAGTTCACAATCAGGCTCACAAGCAACACAAACAATTCAGTGCCAACAATCAGAGATATCCAATGCACCATATCAGGGTAAGAAAACCTCTACCTAGTATATACAAGGAATTCAAACTTTTGGTTTTCTTTATGTAGCCTGTTTTAGCTATA
>MU226426.1:759532-799597 GCA_018584345.1 Thuja plicata | reverse complement strand
TTGTTGTTTTAATGTTAATCATGCAAATCTAAATCTTAGAGAACATTTCAATTGGTGTATTAAAATGAATATCTCACACTCAATTTGGTGCTTCTAAAATGAATCCTAATTAGTTTTGAATGAACAAAAAACTGCATTTGCATTTAGATTAATCATTTACTTGCATTATCATAGATTTAAATCCTTCGTTTAGGTTAGTCTGTAGTCACTGAGCTTGCAATGATCTGAGAGCAAGCTCATACTCCTGTCTACTAGGAGGCAATAGGTCGATTCATTCACACATGCAGAATGAATTAATCTATATTCATTTCTGTATGTGATTGAAGAGCAATGACTTTGTTGAAGTGTTCTGCTAAATCAGAGGCCCACATTTTATCTACAATAATGTCATAGCAACAAAACTACACCCAATGTAATATGCACCTTACGCCCAATGTAATATGCATCTTGTGCCAACTGGCTATCAGTTTGTGCTATCAATTCAAGCAATTAATTATGTGTTGGAAACATGCTATGTATGCTATGGTTTCTTTTCGAGAAGTTGTAATTCTCTATAAGTTTGTAACAAGGTAATTGTGCCACATAAAGAATCATGAAATTTTTACTTTCTTGTTAACGTTGATGAATCTGTTCATGATGAGTACATACATGCTGCTTGGTTTTGTCATTTTCATTAGTATATTATATTTTGAAGGTAAATGGCCAGCTCATGGTGTGCCAAATACATTTAGTGAATAAACCAGTGAAACAAATTAATTGATATATCGATACACACATTGATTGAACTCAACATGTCATTGGGGTATATGTGGTTTATCTTAAGAAGGAATTGTGGTGTGACGCCATGGAAACTAAACTTTTTTTTGGAGAGTTTATTTGTATGCATACATTATAAAAAAATTTGTCTCCTTCCTAACATAGTCATGATGGCAATCAAGAAACTTGCAAAATGGGCTTGAAAAGTGGGGAATTGTCTTCCTCAATGTTGAAGAAAGAAAACATTGAATCTTAGCATGGGTAAAATGGCTCTATTGACAAACTAAGATGTGGGTGAGCATTCAATGATGTTTTTAAGTGTTTGAACATGTGATCCCATATCTTATTTATTTGGGATTCCTCTTTGATACCATCCCAATTAGGTGGCACAAAAACCTTCTTTAAGGCCCTTGTCTGTATCTACTTTCCATAGGCCTTCCAAAGAGTATACTAAGAAAAGACAGTTTTCTCTACTTTTCAATTCTAGCATTAATTTTTGTCATACATTGTTGTGATAATGTTATGTTACATCCTTACCAAAGTTCCTTGGAGGGATTGGTTGGGGCTATGTATAGCCTTGACTTTGGACCTGTGGATGGTTGTTTGTTTAAATTTATTAATAAAAAAATATTAGAATAGCTTTGACCCCTCTCCCCACAAGATGAAGCCTCCCACACCCCAAACAAAGTTAAAAAATAAGAATACTTTCTTTACATGAAGGTTTTGGTAAAAATATTGGAAACTTGCTTGGATGTTGGGCAATAGTAGACTGATGACTTGTCCATGAATGAGATCCCCAATGTAGTGTATCTAGATGTCAATATGCTTGGTCCTTTGATAATGGATTGGGATACATGAGATTTGAGTACCACATTGATTGTCTCAAAATGTGATTGATGGTTGTTTAGATTGAATACCAAAGTCAATGAGAAAATTCTGAAACCAAATAGCCTTAGTTTTGGTACTTAGATTCAATAGAAGATGGACCAATAACAAATTGCTTCTTGCTCTCTAACAAACAAGTCTTGAACCAAGTGAGAAGCTATAAGTTGAAGTCGTGAACTTATAGCTTCTCACTTGGTTCAAGACTTTTTTGTTAGAGGGAAAGAAGCAATTTTTTATTGGTCCATATTCTATTGAAGATGAGTACCAAAATTGAGGCTATTTGGTTTCAGAATTTGTTTTTTTTTTAAATTCAATTTTCGTCAAAATTTTGACATTCATTGGTCAAAACAGAAAGAGTTTAGTCAAAATGTTTCAACCATAATGTGTCAAAAGCTTGCGTCATGGGTTTGGCATCCTGATCAAAAAAAAAATAATTTGGTTGAAATGTTTCAACCATTCTGTGTTGAAAGCTTGCATCGTGGATTTGGCATCCTGGTCGGATGGGTCAAACATTTTGACTAAATTTGGTCAAAACTTTTCAAACATTTCGACGAACGTTGGTCAAAGTTTTGACAAATAATGTGGATGTTTGAACATGCTAATTTTGACCAAGTTTGTGTAGAATTTTTTACATTAACAAGAATGTGTCGATCTTTCGATGATAAAAATACTGAAAAAGCAATTTGTGGGTCTTTCAACCAATCTACGTAGATAATTTGAGCATTTTCTGTCGAGAAAAGGGGCCAATTTTACCAGTGAGTGCTTCAGCAAAATGAGAAACAGAATTTGGAAGGACGGGGGTCCTCTACCAGAGAGTGAAGTAGGATCCCACCTCCTAGGTTTTGTGAGAATCAGGCTGAGTAGGAAGCAAGGTCCATTGGGAGACTAGAGATTATTCCTAGGATGGAGGCCCATAGGTTTGATAGAGCACCCCCTGATATTGGGAATTAAATTATAGAGTTGATGAGGCTCAAACCACCTCCATTCTTAGAAGAAGAAGATGGGGTAGGTGCAAATTCTTGGTTTCTAATCTTCAAGAGGTGTTTCAAGTTGCATAATTATGGTAGCAACATTGGAGACTATTTTTCTATTCTCCTACTTAGAGAACAAGCTTCCACTTGGTGGAGACACAAGGAGTCCAAGGGACACTTACTCATTGACACCCTTACCTGGGATGCTTTCCTTGATATGTCTCGAATTAGTTCTGGCAACACTGTACTGACGAGTTTCATGATCTCCAGCAATAGGAACTTTCAACAGCCTAATATGAGGGCAAGTTTCTTGATCTCCTACCTTATGTTGAATAAATGGGGGATGCGAAGTTGCAGGTAAACTAGTTTATCAAGTGTTTGAATCCTATGATTTCAAGTAGGGTACGCATGGTACCTTTAGGGAACTTGATGTTCATAGTGGACAAAGATTTAGTGGCCAAAGAGATTATCAAAGGTCCATAGGATGCTAGTGATAGGTCTCAGAACCATAATCCCACATCCTAGGCCTCAAGATATTAGAAAACCCCATGGAAGGGGAATCAAAGGTACTCTTTGGGGTCATTCAAGACCCCATAGAAGTAGCCACAATAGTCTTAGTAGAGCTAGTGACAGAGGCCACCACATGTAAAACAAGGATCTATGCTCAATAAGTGGCAGACACAAGGACCTAGAAAGGACCAGAGACCTCAAGCACCTTACACACCTCCAGCACGGACTCAGTAGTCTACTAGGAGTGGTTATAGTGGGTCTTCTAGGACCATGGGGTCTCAGTACTCCAGACCTCTTAGCATTCAGGTTCATGCACATGGATCATTTTACACTTTTGGTTCCATGGGGAACATAGCTAGAGAGTGTCCCCAGGGTGGTAGTCAGTGTGCAGGGGTGTTAGAATAGATAGTTGGTGATAGGAGAATTCCCACATGGTATTTATAGCAATGGACAACCACCAAGGTGAACACCAGGCTACCATCATTGATGCCTCAAGTAAGATCAAAGGTAGTGATGTTACTATTTTATTTAATACAAGAGCCACCAAATCCTTTGTTTCTCCATCGGTTGTGGAGTTTTGCTAGCTAGTGGAAGCTAGACAAGAGGTTAGATGGGAAGTAGTGTTAGCTTCAGGAGATATAGTTTATGTTACTTCTTTGGTTAGAGATTTTCTGATCCAGATTGGTGGCATAACCACCTTAGAAAATCTTATAGTTAATCCCCTTGGATCTTATGGCGTAGTTCTTGGCATGGATTGGTTAACTGCCCATAGGGCCAAGCTAGATTGTTATAAGAAGAAGATCAAATATTTGGATGATGACGGTACAGATATAGTGATTTTTGAAATCCATAGGCCTATATCCCTCCATGTTATTTCTGCTATGTAGCTTAAGCAGTGTATGCAGAAGGGATGCTAGTTGTACACTATCACCTTCACCTATAGGGAAGAAGAAACAGAGAAGGAGACTTATCTTGATGACTTCCCCATTCTTTAGGAATTTTCTGATGTATTTCCTTTAGAGATACTTGGTATGCCTCCTCATAGAGAAGTTGACTTTCACATAGATCTTGTACTACGAGTATAACTAGTTTCTAGAGAACTTTATAGGATGACCACCAATGAGCTTAATGAACTCAAGATACAACTTGAGGAACTATTAGAGAAATGACACATTTATCCTAGTATTTCTCCTTGGGGTGCACTATTTATCTTTGTAAAGAATAAATATGGATCTCTTAGGTTGTGTATGGATTACCGATAGTTGAACAAAGTAACCATCAAGAATCAGTATCCACTTCCTAGGATTGATGACCTATTTGATCAGATATAGGGTGCCTGAGTATTCTCAAAGATAGACCTCAAATTGAGATACCATCAATAAAGAATCATTGATAGTGATATTCACAAGACCAAATTCCACACTAGATATAGCCACTATGAATTCACTGTGGTTCCATTCGATCTTACAAATGCTCCAGTAGTGATCACAAGTCTTATGAATGGAGTATTTGGTACCTTCCTTGACAAGTTTTTAGTTATGTTTCTTGGTGACATATTGATATATTCCAAAGATGAGAAAGAGAATGAGGAACACTTGAGATAATTCTTGTAGTATCTTAGGGACAATCAATTGTATGGAATCTTGTCTAAGTGTGCCTTCCTCTGAGAAGAGGTCAAGTATCTAGGCCATGTTATTTCAGGTGATGCGATCTCAGTAGACCCATCAAATATTGATGCCATTATGGATTGGCCAACACCTACTATTGTGACTAAGGTTAGGAGTTTCATGGGATTATCCGATTAATATAGATGGTTTGTTGAGAGTTTCTCTTGGGTAGCACACCCCATCACTTCTCATCAGTGAAAGGGAAAGAAGTTTGAGTGGACTGAGAAGTGTGATAGGGATTTTTAGGAGCTCAAGAGAGCACTTACTAGTGCACCCATTTTGGTTGTACTTGAGCCTTCAAAAAACTTTTTGGTTTGTACAGATGCTTCTTTGGATGGTTTAGGAGTAGTTCTTTTGAAAGGTGGGTGAGCTATAGCCTACAAGTCTAGGAAACTAAAGTTTCATGAGCTCAAATACCCTAACCATGATATGGAGATCACAATAGTGGTGCACACTTTAGTAAGATGGAGACATTTCCTCTTAGGGAATTGGTTCGAGATTCATTCAGACCATTGGATTCTTTAGTACATCTTCACTTAGCCAAACCTTAATGCTAGGAAAAGAAGATGGATGGATTTCTTATGTGAATATGATTTTGATGTCCATTACATCAATGGGAAAGAGAACATAGTCGTAGATGCCTTGAGTAGGAGATGGCTTGAGCTTTCTTCTATGTCCATTAGCACAGATTTGAGAGATTTCATTCTCCATCACTTACATGAGGATGAGATGTATGCAGCAATTTGTGAGTTGATTCGATCTTAGAGACCCCTTGAGTGGAAGTTTTCAAAGTATACATTTAATTTTGATGGACTATTACATCATAGAGGATGTATCTATATACCTTCTTCTAGAGGATTGCATGAGTTGTGATGCTAGAGGCTCACAAAGCCCCTTATGAAACACATCCTAGAGTTAAGAAGATGCATGTTGATTTGAGAGAGTTGTACCATTGGCCTAGCATGAGACAACAGATTGCTGAGAAGGTAGCTAGATGCCTAGAATGCCAAAGGGTGAAAGTGAAATACCATCATCCAGGTGGTTTACTTCAGCCTCATAAGATACCAATATGGAAATGGGACACCATTTCTATGGATTTCATAGTAGTTCTTCCCATGTCTTCTTGTCGTCATGATGCCATCATGGTGATAGTTGACAATTTGACCAAGGTGGCTCATTTTTCACCCATGTGTACTACCTTTACCACACTAGCAGTGGTGTAGGTGTTCTTGCAAGATATAATCAGACTTCATGGCATACCTCATAAGATCATCTAAGATAGAGATTCTCTCTTCACTTCATCCTTTTGAAGAGAACTTCAGGATTCTATGGGAACTAGGCTCAATTTCAGTAAAAATTATCATCCTGAGACTGATGGATAGACTGAAAGAGTCAATTAGGTATTAGAAGACATGTTTCATGTGTACATGATGGACCATCAAACCTTGTGGGAGGAATACCTACACCTAGTGGAGTTTTCCTATAACAATGGCCATAAGACATCCTTGGGTATGCCTCCCTACCAGGCTCTTTATGGTAAGCCATGTAGGACCCCACTCAGTTGGGATAGGATCAAGGATAGAGTTTACATTATTCTTGAGCTAGTTAGAGATATGGAGCAGCAAGTGACCTTGATTAGACATCGTATAGTTGAAGATAAAAATAGGCATAAGAAGTATGCAGATGCGAAGAGGATTGATTTAGCCTATTTAGTTGGAGACAGGGTTTTCTTGAGAGTGTGACCACATAAGATTCCAATCTATTTTGGAAAGGGTTCTAAGCTTGTACCTCATTTTGTTGGACCTTTTGAGATCCTAGATAGGATAGGACTAATTGCTTACCATTTAGTGTTTCCACCCAGTGTGTCACGCATCCATGATGTGTTTCATATTTTAGTCTTGTAGAAGTATATATATGATGAGTCTCATGTAATAGATTGAGATGTCTTGCAGGTGGACTCAGACGAGCAACTAGCTTTGGAGCCCATTCGTATATTGGCTCAACGGACATTGGGTCTATGAGTCTGATAGATGGACAATGTCAGGGTCCAGTGGGATTTCTATGATGAGGTTATAGCCTCTTGGGAGGACACAACACAGTTGAGATCATAGAACCCTCACCTCTTTGACGAACTCTAGGAGGAATTTCATGCCTAGAGGGGGTGGATATGAGACCTATCTTAGACCGTCATAGTTTTACTACTAAATTTTCTATTCTTTTAGTGCTTATATGCTTAGAAATACTTTAACTATTGAGACTATTATGTATTTGAGGATCTATTGAATCCTATATTATATATTCAGTACCTGATTATGTAATGAGGGTACACTTGAGATACCTTATGTTTTGATTCAGTTTTAGTTTATGATGATGTCATGCATAGTTATAATTGTGTGAATGCAATTGTGATGGATATTGGTTTTATAAAACCAATGATATATTTATTTAAATTTAAATGCAGATATAATTTATATGCAATGTATTATTGATGTCATATTATGCTTCATATCATGTTGTTTTGGACCTACTGATGTGTGCAATGAGTGTGCAGGGTTAGTTGACCATGGATATAAATTGGGGACCCAGTATTAGAACCTATGTTATATTATGTGCATTCCAAGGTCCTATTTATACAAAGAAACATGGACCTCATTGTATATGTTTTTTATTCATAAATGTGGTTTGTATGTGTGTATTTAAATAAGTTAATGTGAATGTGATTAAGTCATATATTTTATTTATTAAATTGTGCCAATTTTGGCAAGTGTGATAATTAAGTGTTGGAATGGATAGTTAAGTGAATTAAGGATAGATGTAGGGATTAACTAGGGGTTACCTTAGTGTAGCACCCAAGCCCACCCAAGGTTAGGAAGTTTCTAAATGGTCAACTTGACTTAGAAATATGTGGGTTAACTTTAGCTGTAGTTTAAGAGGGTCTTTTAGGCTCCCATAAGGTAACCAGTGTTAATTTTAACCATTAAGAGCATTAAAAACCAATTATGACTCCCCTAAAGTCTCCTTTTTCAACTGGAGTGAATTTGAAGAGTTGTGTGGTTTTGGTTAACCTCTATTTTATTCCCAAGTTGCATTTAAATCCATTTATGGAGAAGGAAGGAAAGTGGAAAGAAAGGGATGGTTAGGGTCACCTCTTCTTTGATAGGTTACTCATAATTTGGAGGTTTTCCTTTATAGGATATTTTTAGGGAGAGCTTGGGTTGTTCACACACTCTCTAGCTTTAGAGATATTTTCAGATTGAAGGAGCTTTTGGAAGAGAAGGCTTGGAAGGATAGCTCATCTCAAAATTTCAATTTACCTTAAGCTTTGGATTAAGGTTGGTTCCTCTTAGTGTAAATTTTTCTTGTTTATGTATGTTCTTTCTAGGAGCTCCATTAATGGAGTCATGTGTATATTTTAATCTTTTCAAAGTTTGGGTTTTTGGGTTTTTAGAATGTTGTTTTTTATTTGTGAATACTTTTGTGAATGGGTTTTCTTTGAGGCACACTCACCCTTGGGAGGGAAGAGTAACCTTGAAGGGGGTAGTAGGAAATGACTCCAGGTTAGTTTAGAGTCTCCCATGTGAGGAGGGAAAGACATGGGGTTCTTGATACCCATGATGTCAAGTATGGCCTAAGGGTACCTTGGGGGCATAAGGAGATCTATTTTTATGACTACATTTTGTGTAGATGGTCATTCCAAGTCCATGTGTGGCTTGATATTTTTATTTTGGTACTATGGATTCTCCTCTTGTGCTATCCTACCACCACCCCTATTTCAGAAAGGCTTCTTGGAGACCTTCGTCATGTTTTTTCATGTAAAGGAGTTTTACCTTTGTGTTTCTCTGTCGGATTGAGTTTTCTGTATGTTTGTGACTGCCTATTTGTATCCCATTCCATACTGGCTCCTCTACCTTAGGGGTGACTTTGAAAAGGTCTAGGTTGGGAGGTGAGCCCCCATGGTCAACCTCCTTTTGACAAGTGTCACAACTGGACATAGGAGCTTGCAAACATTTTTATTCAAGGATTTGAAATTAAAGATCACCATTGTAACCTTGCATTGGTTTTTGGATTATGTTGTATGTAGATTGTGAAAGGAATTTTTAACGAATATGTGATCAAATTTTTTTATTATTTATATTGTATATGGGAGGATTAAACAACCATGTAACATAAATTTTATATGATAAAAGGAATGAGATTTTGAAGTTATTGCTTTGCATATTTTTATGCTTGAACGAAATTTTATGCAAATTTAATTTCTAAAAGTTATCAAATTTTCTTCAATGAGAACACTAAGAAATTTATTATATTGTAGTTTTATATGGACTAATTTCAATTTCAAATTTATATCTAAAGTATTACTATTATTTTAAACAAAGGGGAATTAACCCATGATAGAAATTTAAGAGATTTTTTTATATGAATGTTCTGATTACATAAAAATAGGTTTTACAAGGACCCGAAACCTATAACAAGAGTTTTACAAATATTCAATAAAGTTCAGTTGAAACTGTGCCATAACACCCAGAAAGGAAAGAAAAAAAGCCTAGCATTCTTACAGCCCTACAAAAAGCCCCAAAAAACTAAAAATATGCGCAAGGATATTAAAAAGACAGGACCAAGGACAAGACAACTACATGCCATTCAGAAGATCTTGTGCCTGGACAACCATAAGTTGCATCTGTCCAACAGAGTTCTTGAGATCTTCTTATGAATGTTGTTCATTGGAGGATATATCATATTTACACTTAGAATTTTTTTAAAATTTATAAAAAAATAATAAATGCCTAATTTAAAATTTTAAGTCCTACAATGTCTACCCCTAATGGTTTAGATACCATATTTATATTCAAAAAAGAAAAAAATATTCCTAGATGATCCTTGTTTTGTATCAGATATTAAAATTTTAACCAGTAAATTATTATATTTTTAATTTACTATATGGTTAAACCATAGAGAGAAAGCTTAATATATACATAAAATAGTATAAAACATTGCAAAGATTACATTCTTTTTTTCTAACGTTTAAAGAAAGGGGTTCTCACAAGATAAGGAGGGAAAAAATTAATTTTTTTAAGATTTGGGTGGGGAGGGCCGAAGCCCTACCCCGACCACTCTATCACTCGATGGTGGTAGAGGATGGACCTCCCACTGTGTATTCATAGTGACGAGGTGGCGGCCATGGACACACCTTCCACTATGGTGCAAAGTGGGCAATTGGAAGCCTCTAAGTGACCCAAATAGGGCAATGTACCCCAAAACTACTTGATTCATAGCCAAAGTGCTTCACATTTATCACAAGTGTGGGAAAAGGACTTGGTTAGGCTATCACAACCTCAACACCCAAAGGGAAACCTAATCACTAGGTTTTACCAATCCTACTACACCAATTACCAAGAGTGGCTTTAGGAGCACCTTAACTCAAATTGTTAACAATACCCCCAAAATGACTTAAGGGAAAAGGGGTGACCTATTCTCATAGGTGGGGTCTATTTAGGTACCTAGCATTTAGTTCCAATGGTTATTTCACTCAAATGCAATCCATATGACATTATTGCTTCACAAACCCAAGACTATGCTTGTAGCCTTTTTCAGAAAGAAAATTGACCTTAATTGAGATTCTTACACATAACCCCCTTAAATGATTAGGGATTTAGGGACCCTTTATGTCCTAAGACCTTAGACTTAAGCCCTAGAACATGGAAATGAGAAAGAGACAAAATGATACACAAAATTGCTTTTGCAATTAGGGCTAATTAGGCCTCCATTTACACTAGAGGTACTTTTAGGATGCATCCAAATACCAAACCAATGATTGGATCATGTGGAGGTGTATACAAGTCCTCTGATTTAGAGCCTCTGATCAATCCCCAAATGAGAGTTATGATTGTTGTCCTAATTCTAGATTGGTGTATACATAAGGATATACACCTAGGGAATAATTGTAACTCAATCTCCCTGTACTTTGAAGAACCTATCTTGCATAATATTAAAGAGAATCATATAAAAAATATTTCCACCAAGGTTCATTGAATTCCCATGGCAGAAAGTGGAAATGCGCTTAATTTTCTTAGAAACCCTGAAATAGGGCCTACAATCCAGGTAGTGAGTTTGTAAATTCAATAAATTTGAAACCAAGATTTATCAACACATGAGACCAAAATAATATTAATGAAGATTCAAAACACTAACCCTAGGTGTCAGACTTTCATGTCCTTTTGTCTGTACCCGACCATACACAATGACTGTTTCTCGAGAATGCAAGAAAAATGGTTATTTTTATTAATTTTCAAATGCCAAATTACATGATCAGTCTACCACCCACCTGAAAGGGATTTTGTAGGAAATCCCAATAGTTAAATGACATTTTTGAACTTATTTGACCATTTGGGAGTTGTTTTTCAAAAAGTTGTTAATTTTGCTCAAGAGTTGCTTAACAACTTTTGAGCAACTTTTACATATTTTGCCATTTTGCAAATTTGATGACCAAACTTGGTCACAAGGTTATTTTTGTGATCCCTAGTGGATCCAAACATGAAATACCTAAAAAAACACTATTTCTAGGGTTTTGGATCATTAATGACTCATAGTTAAATAAGGGCTCACAATGTGCCAATCTTGGAACTATTGCCTTACAAGGTGATCCAGAGATTAACTCATTGTCTTAACATCAATAAAGGCCTCTTAGGACCTTGAGAGAACCCCTAGGTTCCATAGGAACACTTGGCTCATTAAGGATGCTCCTGTACCATACTCCCCATGAGATTTGAACTCAAGTTCCCACTTGAGGATAGCTGGTCAACAATGGTTCCATGTTGTTGGATCTGGTCCTCTGTCATCCAAGTAGTATCTATTGGAGGGAGTCCTTTCCATTTCACTAAGTAATGCATGTACTTGTTATTTCTTGTCTAATTTAGTACTTTAGTTTCCAAAATGGTGTCTAACTCCACTTGCTTTCTTGGTAGGAGATCTATCACATAGTCTCCATCATCTTCAACTTGTGATCCCTGCACATTGACAATGTCTACAATGCACTTGTAAGGAGTGAGGTCTGAAATATTAAAAATAGGAGAAATCAGTAAAATAGGGGGCAGGGAAATATCATATGCATTTTCACCCATCTTGGTGATGATTGTGCAAGGACCAATTTTATTCATGTGTAACTTTGAATATCTATCTTTAGGGAGTCTCTCCTTCCATAGGTATGCCCATACCTTATCTCCAACTTTGAAGTGAACTTCTCTTCTCCTCTTGTTAGCTTGTGCTTTGTATTTCATAGATGATTGTTGTAGTGACTCTTTTACTTCTGTCTACACTTTAGAGAATATTTTGGCTAACTCCTCTCCTTGTGCACTCACTCTAAAATTATATGGTAACTCTACTAAATCCAACAGACCTTTAGGATGAAGTCCATACATTTTTTGAAATGGTGTCTTTCTAGTGGACCTATTCATGGAGTCATTGAATGCAAATTTTTCCTGAGGTAGGATCATATCCCAAATTTGTGTATACTATTTGGTTAGGCATATCAAGATATTACCAAGTGATTTGTTTACCACCTCTATTTTCCCATCTGTTTGAGGGTGGTATGTTGAACTATAAGTCAGATTTGTGCCCAACTTCTTGAAGAATGTCCTCCAAAAATGACCCTAAAACTTCACATCTCTATCAGGCACTATTGTTTGTGGTAGACCATGGATTCTAACCACTTCCTTAAATAATAAATGTGCTATATGGGAGGCATCATTTGTGCTCTTGCAAGGAAAAAGTGCACCATTTTACTAAATTTGTCCACTATTACAAAAACACTATCATAACCCTACTCTGTCCTTGGCAAACCCATAATAAAATCCATTAAAATTGATTCCCATGGCCTAGAGGGAATTGGTATGGGTTGATACAATCCTTGGTTAGTGGATACACCCATTGCTTGCTGGAAAATAGTACAAGTTTCAAAAAATTTCTTGACTTCATTCCCCATCTTTGGCCAAAAATAACTTCCTTTTACTAATTCAGTGGTCTTATATATTCCAAAATGTCCTCCTAAGCCACCACAATGTTTTTATTTAATTATATTTGTTCTCATGGAACATTTAGGAATGAAAAATTGGGCTCCTTTAAACAAGAGTCCCTTCTGAATCAGAAAATCAGAAAATTCAGTATGGTATTTCCCAACAATTTTAGTGCATACCTCAAAAACTTCTCCAAATTCTAGATCATCAGCATATAGCTGTTTTAGGGAGTCAATCCCTACACTCTAAAGTTGAACTTCCTCAACTAATCCAATCCTCCTACTTAAGGCATCAACCACTTTGTTTGCCACTCCTTTTTTGAGTTTAATATTGAAGGTATATGCCTGCAGCTGCTCCATCCATTTAATGTGTTTGACCCCAAGCTTCTCCTAACTGTTTAGAAAACTTAAAGCATGATTATCAATATTAAAAATGAATTATTTAGGGATTAAATAGTGTCTCCACTTTTTCAAGGCTTGCACCATTGCATAAATCTCTAAATCATAAGTAGAATACCTTCTTTTGGCATCATTCAATTTTTCTAAGAAAAATGCTATAGCCTTAGCTTCTTGGCCCAAGACTGCACCTATAGAAAATTTTCTTGAATCTATTTCAATTGTGAATACCTTGTTGAAGTTAGGGAGTAATAGGATTGGGTATTGTGCCACCCTATTCTTAAGATATTGAAATGCATCTACTGCTTCTTTAGTCCACTCAAATCTAATCTTCTTTCCACCTTTTATTTTGTCCAACATAGGAGCACACACATGGCTAAAATTCTTTATAAACTTTCTATAAAAATTTTCTAAACCATGAAAGCTTCTAACATCACCTTGGTTTTTTGGTGGAGGCCAGTTGACTATTGCTGCAACCTTCTCTGGATCCATTTTGAGAGTGCCTTGGGAGATGACAAATCCTAGGAAGATGATTTCCTTCTTCATAGACATACATTTTTCCAAGTTAATCACTAACTTGTGCTAATGGAGTCTCCTTATAACTTTATCAACATGATCAAGGTGTTCCTCTTTGCTATGACTCTAAATCAGAATGTCATCCAAATAGATGACCACAAACCTACCAATAAAATCAATAAATACCTCATTCATGAGCCTCATGAATGTACTAGGAGCATTACTCAAGCCAAATGGCATAACAAGCCACTCAAACAAACCTTCATTTGTCTTAGACGTTGTCTTCCATTCATCTCCTAGCTTAATCCTGATTCGATGATAGCCTGATTTGAAATCAATCTTAGTGAAGTAACAAGTAGTGCCTTGTTGGTCCAGAAGATCTTCCATTCTTGGGATGAGGAACCTATATCTTATTGTTATTTTGTTTAGGGCCCTACTTTCAGTACATAATCTCCACTTGCCATCCTTTTTAGGGGCTAAAACTGATGGGACAACACATGGACTAAGACTCTTTTGGATGAGTCCCTTATCTAATATTTCATTTACTTGTCTTTCAATCTCTGCATGTTGCACTGGTGTCATCTTGTATGGAGATTTTTTGGGAAAAGAGGAGCTAGGTATTAAGTCAATTTGGTGACTAATATCTCTCAAGGGAGGGAGGGTTGTGGGCAGGTCACTAGTAGTGACAACACTATATTTTGTGAGTAACTTATGAACTTCATCTCGTATAGGATCATCATTATCAGATCTTACATAATCCTTAGGCTTGTATATTAAGACATAGGCTTCAGTTTTAGGCTCCCTCAATACTTTTAGCATTTCTTTTTCCCCCATGGTTATGACAATAGGTTCCTTCTTTGTTTTGGTATCAGGTAGGGGCTTCATAGTGAATGCTTTTTCATCTTTAGTGATGGAGTAGATATTTTTCCTACAATGGTGTGTGGCATCTACATCATACTGCCAAGGTCTGCCTAGGAGAATGTCAGAGGCATCCATCTCCACAACATCACAAAAAACTTTGTCTTTAAAGTCTGCTATTGAAAACTCTATCCATGCTTGTTCAGTCAATAGGGTTTGTTGACCCTTTGTTACACAAGAGACAGGATAAGGAAAAGGATGAGGTTTCTTAGGGAGGTTTAATTTTTGTACCATTTCACAAGATACTATATTTTTAGTTGAGCCAGAATCTATAAGTAAACTACATACCTTCCCATTGCATTTGATCTTTTTCTGGAAGAGATTCTTTCTTTAAGGAGGCTCTTGGCTTTGTGGAACTTGAAGGAAGACTTGTATCATCATCAAACAAGCTCCTTCATCTGGTTCTAAGTCCCTTGCATTAGCATTTTCTTCTTTCTTGTCCTCTTGAATGAGTTGAGCTCTTCTTTCACCTTGGTTATTGTTATTTCTCTTTTCAAGGCATCTTCCTGCATGGTGTCCCAATTGATTCCAGTAGTAACATCTTAATGGTCCATTTCCTCTTCCAGTATTTTCCTTCCCCTATTGAAGGGTCTTCTCCCTCTATAATTACCTCTAAAGTTTGTATCACTATTTTCTTTGTCTCCTTGGTCAGGGGTCCTACTGGTATTACCACTGTATTGCCCTCTATTCCAAGAGGTTCCTCTCCCTTTGAAGTTATTCCACTACAATTTCTATTTCCCTTTCCAAACTCTTGTTTTATTTTCCACTTTTCCTCTACCTTGAGTTCTATTTGATAGCACTTGTTCACTGTGGTAGGGCAGTGTAGGCTAAGTTCCTCTTGAATGGATACTTTGAGACCATTCATATGTCTTGCTAATTTCTCTTCCTCATCTTCTGCCACATTTGTCTTCATACACAATTTTAGGAACTCCTCGGTGTATAGGCCTACATCCATATCATTTTTTTTAGGATTTTCTTCCTCCTATGGAGTTGAACCCCATAGTCTTCAGGAACATAGGTCTCCTTGACCAATGCAATCATTTTGTTCCATGAAGAGACCATACTCTTCCCATTCTTCACCCTCTCTGTTTGGATGAAGTTCCACCAAGTTAGGGTTGCTCCCTTCAACTTGGATCTTTCCATCTTCATTCTCTACTTCTCAGGGATGTCCTCAGACTCAAAGAATCTTGTTAGGGCCTCTATCCAATCCAAGGCCAAATCTGCATTCATCTTTCCATTAAATGTTGGTACACCCAACTTCTCCTCCATGGTTCTTCTACCCATAGACTTTAAGGCATCTAGAAGGAGTCTCTGGTCTGCAGGAATGTTCACATCCTGATTAGGGTTGTCATCCTTTAGTTCACTTCCCTCTTCACCACCAAAAGTGTCCTCTTTACCCCTCTGTACCTTGTTATCCAACTCTTGAAGTCTTGTTGTCAAGGCTGTATTTTCTTCCCTCTATTCTCTCACCATCTTTGCTAGTTCAATATTTTTAACCCTTGAAGGGATATCTTCATCGTTAGGAGAAAACATAGCTCTATACCACTTTGTGCAAAGTGGGCAATTGGAAGCCTCTAAGTGACCCAAATAGGGCAATGTACCCCAAAACTACTTGATTCAGAGCCAAAGTGATTCACACTTATCACAAGTGTGGGAAAAGGACTTGGTTAGGCTATCACAACCTCAACACCCAAAGGGAAACCTAATCACTAGGTTTCACCAATCCTACCACACCAATTACCAAGAGTGGCTTTAGGAGCACCTTGACTCAAATTCTTAACAATACCCCCAAAATGACTTAAGGGACTAGGGGTGACCTATGCTCATAGGTGGGGTCTATTTAGGTCCCTAGAATTTAGTTCCAATGGTTCTTTCACTCAAATGAAATCCATATGATATGGTTTCTTCAAAAACCCAAGACTATGCTTATAGACTTTTTCAAAAGGAAATTTGACCTTAATTGAGATTCTTACACATAATCCCCTTAATTTATTAGGGGTTTAGGGACCCTTTATGTCCTAAGACCTTGGAGTTAAGCCCTAGAACATGGAAATGAGAAAGAGATAGAATGATACACAAAATTGATTTTGCAATTAGGGTTAATTAGGCCTCCATTTACACTAGAGTTACTTTTAGGATACATAAAAATACCAAACCAATGATTGGATCATGTGGAGGTGTATAAAAGGGTCTCCTCCTCTGATTTACTGCCTTTGATCAATCCCTAAATGAGAGTTATGATTGTTGTCCTAATTCTGGATTGGTGCATACATAAGGATATACACCTAGGGAATCATTGTAACTCCATCTCCTTGCACTTTGAAGAACCTATCTTGTATAATCTTAAAGATAATCATATAAACAAGCTTTCCACCAAGGGTCATTGAATTCCCATGATGGAAAGTGGAAATACGCTTAATTTTCTTAGAAACCCTGAATTAGGGCCTACAATCTAGGTAGTGAGTTTGTAAATTCAATAACTTTGAAACTAAGATTGATCAACACATGAGATCAAAAGAAAATGAGGTAATATTTTCAACACTAACCCTTGGTGTTAGAATTTCATGTCCTATTTGTACTCGACCATACACAATGACTGTTTCTCAGGAATGCAAGAAAAATGGTTATTTTAATTAATTTTCAAATGCCAAATTACATGATGAGCCTACCACCCACCTGAAAAGGATTTTTTAGGAACTCAAAATGGTTACATGACAATTTTGAACTGATACGACCATTTGGGAGTTGTTTTTCAAAAATTTGTTAAGTTTGCTCAAAAGCTGCTTGACAATTTTTGAGCAACTTTTACATATTTTGCCATTTTGCAAATATGATGACCAAATTTGGTCTCAAGGTTACTTTTGTGATCCCTAGTGGATCCAAACATAAAATACCTAAAAAAAAACTATTCCTATGGTTTTGGATCATTAATGACTCATAGTTAACCAAGGGCTCATAATGTGCCAATCTTGGAACTATGGCCTTACAAGGTGATCCATAGATTAACCCAATGTCTTAACATTACTAAAGGCCTCTTAGGACCTTGAGAGAACCCCTAGGTTCCATAGGAACACTTGGTTCATTTAGGGTGCTCCTGCACCACATTGTGAATACACAGTGGGGAGGGCATTGGCCACCCACCTCGTGTCCCTTTCCCACTGCAGATGTGGCGGCAATGGCAGTCGTGCCAGACATTGAGCTACGTAATGATCTACTCCCCCTCTTCACCACCTCATCTGTACCCACTCTACCATGGTGGAATAAACAACTTCACCACCCACAAATTCATGTCTTGATTTCCCCTTGCAAAACCCTAGAAATCGTAGGGTTGGGTTAGAATAAAGAAAGAAATAATAAACAAGATAAATTAATAATTAAGTGGTTAGTAAATAAGATAGATGGTAGATTAGATTGAGATAAGTTAGTAAAGTTTTCTTTATAGAAGTAGTTTTTAATTTTATTTGCATAAATAGATATGATTTATTTTTTTCTTAGATTATAATTGATTTTACACTTAAGATTATATTTTTTTTTTTTTTATATAATGTGATTTAAGTCTTTACCCACTATATCTTATAGTTGATAAATATTGACCTTATTCTAGAAAGATCTAGAAGAAACCTTTAAATTATTCATTAGAGGGTATTTTTTTATGTTGAGTTAATTTAAATTTAAAGGGATAATTCATAATTTCTTTTAGGTCATCAATTAATCTTATGTTAAAATTATAGGTTGTATTATCAAAGTTGGATTAACTATTAAAGTTTATTGTAAAAATTAGATTCATTAATTATACTCTTTTTTTATATCCTTTCTAGTCATAATCTGGTTTGGACCTTATTCTCAATAGTGTTTTTAGTTAACCTAGTAATGTTGACTATTTTTTCACATAGTTGACTTTTGGTCAACCATGGTCAAACCTAGGTTTTATGCCTTTCTTTTTGTGTACATGCATTCCCTGCTACATAACAGACCTTGTATCCTAGTTTCACATCTATTAGAGCAAGGTTAACTTTTGGTCAACTGCCTCGATTTACATGCACAAGCCTTCTTTATGGTTTAACGAACCTTTGTATCCTAGTTTCACATATTTCAGTGCACTGTTGACTTTTTGGTCAGCTCTGGTTGACTTTAGTCATCTGTCTTGATCTATATGTCGATCAAAGCATGTAGCTTAGGGATCCCTGTAGGATAGTTCTGGAAGCTATTTTATGTAGTTTGAATTTTAGTCAATTTTGGTCAAACCTCTTCTAGTTGGACCCTTGAGTAGGTTTGGACACTTAACCAATTTAGATAATTGTTTTCCTCTACACCATTTTGTGTGCATATGTTATCCTTGAGATAGTTGTTAAACCTTTAGTGTGTTTTAAAAAAATTGTTGGTGTGTTTTTGCCCAACTTTTGGGCATCACACTTTGATTCGTTGATCTAGAAAAAAGTTTTTGCAAGCATTTTTTGACCCTTCAAAATAGGAAGTTGCAAATGACTGACCATTGACCATGAAATATTTAATATGAGAATATCCTTCAAATATATTCTAATGTTCCATATTATTGGGAACATTAGATCTATGGATAATTACCACCCAATAGGTTTCTTCCTTGAAGCTAGGTAAGGAAAAAAAAAAAGAGGCCAAGATAGCAAGAGAATCAGCCCTAGAATTCTTACTTCTTGAGATGGCTTCTATAGAGTAAGCATCAAAAAATTCCATTTCATCGCACATTATATTGTGGTAATACTTCATTCATTCATTCTTCATAGTAAACAAGCCCTTGAACCGCTTTACTATTAATTCAACATCTCCTTTTTCCATGAGTGTATTAATACCTCTTGCTTTAGATACTTGAAATCCCAAAAGTAGAGCCTCATACTCTACGATGTTATTGGTATTTTTAAAATCTAGTGTATATGAATAAGGAGTATGTTCACCTTTAGGTGATGTTAGAACTAATACTTCCCTAGACCTAGAGTGTGAGAAAATTTTGTCAAATTTCATAACCCACAAAACAATCTCCATCCTTGGTGGTTCAACAAGTTCTTTCTGCTCTTCATCAGGTAGAATAATGTAGTTCCTGAATTGATACTCTTCATACATAATATGATCTTTAGTTTTATCTAAAGGGAAAATTGTATATTTATTATTACCCTTTGGTTCCATCTTAACCTTCTTCTCACCAATAGGGATCACCGCCTCTAACCAATCCATTTTTATTTCACCTCCCAAATCCTTACAAAAATTCCTATTGAGAAGCATTTTGCAACTAGCTTGTATATCTACCACCAATATCATCATCTTGAGCCTCTTGTCTTGATAGGTTTCCAAAATCGCTTGATTATCCTTCACCTTCCCCATCAAATGAACCTATTTTCCATCCATTGAGTAACATCTTCGAAAGGTCTATTTAACATTAAACCTAAGGATTTTTCAACAAAGGAGGGCATGATATTGTCCAAGGCTCTAGAATCAATTATGCAATTGCTTATTTTATGGCCATTAAGAAGCAAAGAAACATAGAAGGGATTAGGCTTCTTTTCAGCTAGTTTAGATTCACCGTGAGATCAGTTATAGATTCAGTTACACCATGAGATCATTTAGAATCAGAGATGGGAAGGTCAGGAGACATGGATTCATTTTCAACTAAATTTTTTTTTCATGGCAGTTCTTGATTTTGGTCACCCTTAACATAATTTATTAATTTGTCTAATTCTTTAGGGTTAAGCCTTAGGTATTCAGCGAGTGAAATTTGAATAGTTGATCATTTAAAAAACTCAAAAATATCAAAGGAATAAGATGAGAAGCTACTCTTTTTCAATATTCTAACCTCTGGTAATTTTGAATTAACCATAGGAGTTCCTACTAAAGGATCTTTACCTTTTATCAGGGTACCAGACGAGACAACACTAGGTGAAAACTTGGGGTTCTTTTATTTATGGTAAGAATTGAATAGGAAGGGTCTTCAAGAGTAACCAAAAATTTTCCACCTCTTTCTGAGTCAGAATCATACTCAAAGTAATACATTCCAAAGTCATCGGGTCTCTCCATATCCCTTTCTTCTTCTGTGATCTTCTCAAGTGTATCCTTTCTGGCCCCCATCTGAATATGTCTCATCATATCAAGAAAAGTTTCACCATTATGGTCTGTAGTAAGGTGAAAATTACACATATTTCCCTTCCCCAAAGATGCTTCAAGGAGTAATCATGGTTGCATACAGGGAAGTTGATGTGTCTTTCCATGATTTGGTTGGTTATATTTCCTTCTTCCAATGTCCTGATATGGTTGTTGGTAGGGACTGCTTATCTTAAGGATCTTCCTTTTAAGATAAATCATATCAATTACCATTCATTGAACAAATGGATCTAAGGATGATGTGCAATGTTGCATACTAGGGGATTGTGCATCATTTCACCATTTTCCATCTTTTATAAGATCATATTCAAGCTCAATGGTTGTTCTTTGTGTGGATTGTAAGGTAGCTACTCTAGATCTCCTCAAATGGAAACTAATATTAGGAGGCATAGCATTTAGGAAAAACTCCTTTTGATTTTCTTCTTTGGGTCTAACTTCCAATGGGATCTTATGAAAAATCTTATTAAATTTAGATACAAATTCTCTCATTGGCACATGGATTTATTTCTTTAATTGAGTCAGCTGCTCTAAGAGAGCATGTTCATCTTCTACACTTCTGAAAAGATCTTCAAAGGCTATCTTTAAGTCATTCCAATTTTTTATAGAGGCATTAGGCAGATGGTATAACCAATCATCCACTCTATTAGTAAGGATCTGAACAAATAGCCTAACAATGACATCTTGATTTTCATGTATTTCTATCAGCCCACATGCTGCATTAAATACATTAAGATGATCTTTAGTAGAA
This sequence comes from Thuja plicata, assembly GCA_018584345.1. NCBI lineage: Eukaryota > Viridiplantae > Streptophyta > Pinopsida > Cupressales > Cupressaceae > Thuja > Thuja plicata. Next base: position 778,096 of record MU226426.1, on the reverse strand, counting down.
ACTTTCCCATCTCCATCGAGCTTGAAAAAAAGGTCCCTAGCTCCCTTTGATAAACTATTCAGGTTAGCCCCTAGGTTTAGGGTTCTTATAGTTGCTCTCCATGGATATGCTTGCAACATTGGATTAATCAAGGGAGGAATATTTATATTAAGTGGAATAGGATTTATGGCTAAAGGTACTTGGGTTCTAGAAAACACCAAATCTTGGTAGGAAGGTGATGCAGCGAGCACTGCAAGAAGATCTTAATGGGACCTAACTCTTGGATACCTATTCAAAATTCAAATTTGATTAATCTCATTCCAAAAAATTCCTCTTAGGATGTCTCCTGACTTGTCTAAGGGGTCAATAGGCTTCTCTTGTTCCTTTTTGGTTCTCTAAACCAATCTATGAAACCAAACAATTTCTCTTTTAGGGACTCTTTCCCTAAACCACACAACAAAGTATAAAAATTCACTAGAGGATCCCAAACTTCTTCCTAAGTGATAAGAGGCTCTTAATAGACCCCAAGGGTTAGGAAAAAAATAGTGGATTTTCTCCTGTAGATCCAAGAGTAGATGGATCCCTACTGGTCTAAGATTCCTTGTAGCCCTAGCTAGAGGGTTTTTTGGACTTAACTTTTAACTAAGGAAGGATATGACTGAAATAATTGGGTTTCTAGACACCCTTTATGGAATTTTTAGACCCCTCAAAGCCTCATAACCTCACTCCACTCCTACACCCCCAAACTCTCACAAAGCACAGAGGCCTAATTAGCTAGTTTAGGCTTGGTTTATTAAGCAAGTGTTAGAAGATGGGTTCATAGACTGAATGTAGAGCCTTGGATGGATTCTCCTACCCCAAATTATTCTAGAAACACCTTTGATTTGATCCCCCAACTCATATATTGCATATGCATATGACTGTACTAACATACCAGACTAATTACATAGGGATAATTAGACTAGGGCTTTGCCATACGAATAGAAGGACTAAATTTGAGTGCTTGAGACTTAGGATTCTTAAATAAAATGATCCTAAATTTTATTTTCCAAGTGGCCAAGTAGATCCACTAGATAAATCTCAAGTTAGGATCACATCTTTGTGACTGGCCCAGTAAACCTTGTTTTCTCAAACAACAAGAATGTAAAATCGATAACTCTTAACAAACTTGATGAAAATACTTCAAACCAACTAAAAAACTTTAGTAACTCAATGAATCACAAAATCCTACAACTGGATCCACAAGATGAATCAATACCAGGCCATACACTCTCAGAATGACTCAAGACACTCTTCTATTTCCTTGCTTGAACATCAAACTCTGTACCTAGTGAAATATTTTTTCCATGGAAGGCATCAAATCTCATAATAACATCATCCAAGTATTTTAGATGCTTCATAGAGTGGGTGACATCAATTACAAAGAAGTTTTCATATACCGAGCAACATTTTGCAAAATTTTCTCATGCAACATTTTGCAAAAAGACAACTTTTGGCAATAAGTGACAGACTGGCTAATTTAGGAAAAAGCCAACTTTTTCAACCTCCCAAGGTGTGGGAGAGGTCCAAAACATGACTAGGACCTAAACTAGGGACTTAGAAACATAAATTCTAACTAGACACACCAAATCAACAACTACAAAGGTCTAGCCATGGTTTTAGGAGCCTAGGTTTATAAGTCACCTTAGGTCCTTCACCTTACATAAAAGACCCAAACAAACAAACACACATAAGGCTGATCTCATGGATGCACCTTAATACAAACACAAAAGAAAGAAAATTAGGATCTTTAGGAGGTGCCCTGCACCATACTCCTCATGACAATAGGAACTCAAGTCTCTTGAGTTGTGGATTCTTCAAGTGGATAACCTGTCTTCAGAATGTCTTTAGGGTTCATCCAAGTAGCATCTTCAATTGGTTGGTGTTTCTATTTGGATAAGTACTCATAGTAAGTGCATCTCCTGGTTTTCTTGTTCACTCTCTTGTCTGGGATGCTTTAAATCTCAAGAGGAGTTGCTTGTGGTATGTCCTTGAGTGGTTGGAGTGTGGGAGGCTCTATATTATCTATGAGATAAGTAGTATTAACTTCTCATTTGTAGGCATATATATTTGCAACATTGAAAATGGGTGATAATGCAATGTGAGATGGTAGATCAATTCTATAGGCATTGTTTCCACACTTCTTTAGAATCTTGAAAGGGACAATATTTTTCATCAAAAGCTTTGTGTATTTCCCTTTAGGTAGTCTTTCCTTCTTGAGGTGGATCATCACTAAATCTCCCACCTTGAATTATAGATCTCTTCTTTTCTTGTCAGCATGGGCTTTATATTTTTCAGTGGTATGTTGCAGTTTGATTTGTACTTGGTCATAGATGTTCTTCATTACTTCAACAAAGTCTTCAGCTAGTGCACTCCTTTTTTCCATTCTTTGATATCTCTAAGCTCCAATACTCCTCTAGGGTGAGCTCCATAGACAATTTGGAATGGTGTTAAACTAGTAGTCCTATTGACTGATTCATTGAATGAAAAATATGCTTGTGCTATGATAGTTTCCCAAGTGGCTCCATGTTCTTGTGTGAGACATCTTAAAAGGTTTCCAAGGGACCTATTGATGACTTCTATTTGACCATCAGACTGTGGATGATATGCAAATGATAGAGGAACATTTGTTCCTAGTTTCCTCCATAATGTACTCCAAAAGTGACCTAATAACTTAGGATCCTTATCTAATATGATAGAAAATGAGAGTGCATGGAGTCTTACAACCTCTCTGAAGAACAACCTTGCTATGTGAGATGCATCATAAGTTGTCCTACAAGGAATAAAGTGTGCCATCTTTGAAAATCTATCGACCATAACATAAATACTATCAAATCCAAACTTGGTCTTTGGGAGACCTAGGACAAAGTCCATACTTACTAAATCCAATGGTTTTGCAGGGATGTGTAAAGGAGTGTATAGTATAGAATTAGATGTGTGTCCTTTGGCTTGTTGACAAATTGAAAAAATCTCCACAAAATTCCTAACATTTGTGTGCAATTTTGGCCAGTGGTAGAATCTCCTAACTAGCTCCAAAGTTTTGTGCACCCCAAAGTGACCAGCTAGGCTTCCACAGTGCTTATCTTTGATAATGTTATCCCTCATAGATCCCTTTGGGACACATAAATAACTCTCTTTGAAAAGAAGACCATCTTTCACAATAAACTCAGAGAAATCAGTATGGTATCTATTTGTCACCTCAATGCAAATCTGATAAGCTTCTTTGAAATATTGATCTTTAACATACATATCCTTCATGACATGAACCCCAAAACTCTCTAACTAGATGGTTTGAGTGGTCAAATGTCTCCTATTGAGAGAATTAGCAACTTTGTTCATAACCCCCTTTTTATGCTTAGTGGAAAATGTGTAAGACTGCAAAAACTCCATCCACTTCACATGTATGTGATTCAGTTTCTCCTTCTAGTTTAGAAAGCTAAGAGCATGGTTATCCGTAAAAACAAAAAATTCCTTGGGAAATAGATAATTCCTCACTTCCTAAGTGACTAAACCATTACATACATTTCAAGGTCATAGGCAGAGTACTTTTTTTTAGCTTCATTGACCTTCTCACTGAAAAAAGAAACTGGATTCTCCTCTTGGCTCAAGACTCCCCCAATGGCTTTGTTACTTGCATCACATTCCACTATAAATACTTTGTGAAATTATAGTAGAACTAGGATGGGCTGCTCTGCAATATTTTTCTTTAACAATTCAAAGGACTCATTAGCTTCATTAGTCCATGAAAATATGCAATTTATTCCCCCTTTAATATTGTTAATAATGGGAGCACATATGCCACAAAATTTTCTGATGAATTTCCTATAAAATCTAGATAAGCCATGAAAACTCTTTATCTGTGATGGAGTAGTAGGAGGTGACCAATTGAGGATGTCTTCAACTTTGGTAAGATCCATCTTGAGACTGTTTTTGGAGATCACAAAGCCCAAGAACACAAGTTCTTCTTGAAGAAATACACACTTATCTATATTGATTTTCAACTTCTCCTCATGGAGTTTCCTCATCACCATGTCCAAATGCTTGAGATGTTCTTCCCTGCTCCTGCTAAAGATCAAAATGTCATCAAGGTATACAACAATAAATTTGTTAAGAAAAGGTTTCAATACTTCATTCATCAATCTCATAAAGGTGCTTGGAGCATTGGAAAGGCCAAAAGGCATCACAAGCCACTCATAGAGGCCTTTTTTAGTCTTAAATTCTATCTTCCATTCATCTCCCTCTATGATTCTTATCTGATGATAGCCACTTTTGAGATCTATCTTGCAATAGTAACTTGCACCCCCCCAAAGAGTCCATCAAATCCTCTATTCTAGGCATAGGAAACCTATATATGATGGTTATCCTATTGATTACCCTAGAATATATACATAACCTCCATGTGACTTCTTTCTTGGGTGCTAAGACTGTCAGGATAGCACAAGGACTCACACTCTTCCTAATGAGACCTTTTGACAACAATTCTCCAATCTGTCTTTCTATCTCTTGATTCTTTTTAGGGGTCATCTTATATTTTTCCTTATTGGGAAGAGTGGCCCCTGGTATGAAGTCTATACAGTGACTTACTTCCCTCTCAGGTGGCAAAGACTTTGGGGTTTTCTTAGCAATGATACCTTTATATTGGTCTAATAGTGCCTTCACTTCTTTGGGGCCTATATCCCTAGTGGGGACTTGGACTTTGGACTCCTTCAAAGGTGTCTTTTTAGGCCTTACTACTAGGGCATAACATGTGGTATCCATTTCTTTCAGAACCTTCAAGAATTCCTTTTCTCCTATATGTAAGACACTACTAGTAGCATATTTTTCTTTTTCACCATTAGGGAGTGGGTTCATCACATATTCAACACCATCCTTCACTATAGTGTAGACATTGGAATTCCCATCATGCTTAGAATCTACATCATAGTGCCAAGGCCTACCCAATAATAGATGACATGCATCCATATTTGTGATATCATATAGAACCTTGTCTATATATTCCCCTACCTTGAAATCTACCCACACTTGTTCATAGGTGATGGTTTGTTTTTCTTTTGTCAACAAAGAAGCCTTATAAGGGAAGGAGTGAGTAATAACATGTAACTTAAGCTTAGTGATTAACTCCCTAGATGCAATATTATCTATAGATCCAGAATCAACTATAACTTTGCATACCTTATTTTTTACTTTCTGGCTTGTTCTAAATAAAAATTTCCTCTGAGGTGGTTCTATAGTAGTAGGTACTCTTAGGAGTGTCCTTTTCATCATTAAACATTCTCCTTGCTTTGTATTTGTAGGCCTTGAAGTTGTAGAGTGATAGGAGGATACACTTTGGTTGTCTTGGGTAAGTTGTACTCTTTTGTCCCCTCCTTGTCTTCTAGTGCCACTCTTTTTAGGACATCTCAAGGACTGGTGTCCAACTTGACTACATGTAAAACTCTTCCATGTGAAGACACTAGGTCCTCTTACACAAAATATTCCTCTATTGTTTGATCTACCTATGAAATTGTTTATGTTATTGTGCTCTCCTTTTGTCTCATGGTTACTAAACTCCCCTTGACTTTTCTGAAATGGTCCTCTACCATTGAATCTACTTCTACCCCTGAAATTATTCCCTCTTCCTCTATTATTTTTTTCTCCCCTCCTCTTCTTCTTTTCTTCAATATTTAGTGCCATTTGGAAACATTTGTGTACATATTCAGGGTTGAACAAACTCATTTCATCTTGAATACTGTATTTTAGTCCATTGATGTACCTTGCAAGCTTGTGCTTCTCACTTTTAGGAACTCTGGCCTTCAAGGTCATTTTGTGAAATTTGTTAGTGTACCCACTCACATCAAGGTCCTTCTACCTAAGATTTTGTAGCTTCTTGTGGAGGGTGATCTCGTAGTCTTTAGGTACAAATTTCTTCTTAACTTCAACTAGTATATTCTTCCATGTTGAGATAGGATTCCTTCCATCCTCCATTCTTTCATTTTGTAGAAAGTTCCACCAACTCAAGGAAAGACCTTTCATTCTATATTTTTCAACCTTAACATTTTGATTCTTAAATATCTTGTCATACTCAAAGTAGTTCTCCAAAGCTTCCACCCAATCCATGCATTCTTCAGGATCCATTTTCCTAAAAAACATGGGCATGTTTAATTTATGATCCCTTCTTCCAACTCTTTCAAGAGCTTCAAGAAGTTTTAACTGGTCTGTAGGCATGTTCTTTGTCTCATCTTTCTCCTACTCTTCCTCTTCTTCTTCCTCTTCTTCTTCTCCTTCCTCCTTCTCCATTTGGAGGTCTTTCAACTTCCTTATCTCCTCTTCCATCCTCTTGTTCTTGGCTACTTGTTCCCTGACAATTTTTCCAATTCCACATTAGTGATTCTAGTGGGAACTTCTTCCTCTAGAGAAATTTCTATTCCCTCATCCATTCTTCACTCCTTCCAAGATCTTGGTAGGCTCTGATACCACCTGATGCAGAGAGCACTACAAGAATACCTTAATGGGCCCTAACTCTAGGATACCTCTTCAAACTTCAAATTTGATTAATCTCATTCCAAACAAGTCATCTTAGGATGTCTCCTGACTTGTCTAAGGCTTCAATAGGCTTCCCTTGTTCATTTTTGGTTCTCTAAACCAATCTATAAAACAAAGCAATTTCTCTTTTAGGGACTCTTTCCCTAAACCACACAACAAAGTATAAAACCTCACCAGAGGATCCCAAACTTCATCCTAAGTGATTAGAGGCTCTTAACAGACCCCAAGGGTTAGGAATTGAACTGTGGATTTGGTCTTGCAGACCCAAGAGCAGCCGGATCCCAACTAGTCTAAGATTCCTTGTAGCCCTATCTAGAGGGTTCTTCAGACTTAAATTTTAACTAAGGAAGGATCTGACTAAAATAATTGGGTTTCTAGACACCCTTTATGTACTTTTTAGACCCCTCAAAGCCTCAACACCTCACTCCACTCCTGCACCCCCAAACTCTCACAAAGCCTAGAGGCCTAATTAGCTAGTTTAGGCCTGCTTTGTTTAGCAAGTGTTAGAATATGGGTTCATGGACTGAATTTAGAGCCTTGGATGGATTCTCCTACCCCTAATTAGTCTAGAAAAACATTTGGTTTTATGCTCCAACTCATATATTGCATATGCATGTCACTGTGCTAACAGACCAGGCTAATTACATAGGGATAATTAGCCTAGGGATTTGTCATACGAATAGAAGGAATAACTTTGAGTGCTTGAGCCTTAGGATTCTTAAATACCATTATCCTAACTTGTATTTTCCAAGTGGCTAAGTAGATCCACTCAATAAATCTTAAGTTAGTGTCACATCTTTGTGACTGACCCAACAAACCTTGTTTTCTCAGACAACAAGAATGTAAAATTGTTAACCCTTAAAAAACTTAATGAAAACACTTCAAACCAATTGCAAAGCTTTAGTAACTCAAGACATCACAAAATTTTGTAACTAGATCCACAAGATGAATCCGTACCAGGTTTTACATTCTCAGAATGATTCAAAACACTCTTCTATTTCCCTGCTTGAACATCAAATTTTGTACCCAATGAAATATTTTTTCCATGGAAGGCATCAAATCTCCTAATAACATCATCCAAGCATTTAAAATGATTCAGAGATTGGGTGAGGTCCGTTACAAAGAATTTTTCATATACCGAGCAACATTTTGCAAAAGTTGCTCATGCAATATTTTGCAAAAAGACAACTTTTGGCAATAAGTGATAGAGTTGCTAATTTTGGAAAAATCCAACTTTTCCAACCTCCCAAGGTGTGGGAGAGGTCCAAAACATGACTAGGACCTAAACTAAGGACTTAAAAACATAACTTCTAACTAGACACACCAAATCAACAACTAAGAAGGTCTGACCATGGTTTTAGGAGCCTAGGTTTATAACTCACCTTAGGTCTTTCACCTTGCATCAAAGACCCAAACAAAAAAAAACACACAAGGGTGATCTCATTGATGCACCTTATTAAACACACAAAAGCAAGAAAATTAGGATCTTTAGGAGGTGCCCTACACCAGAAGGTGAGAGAGAGTGGCCTTTGGAGGTGGTGGAGATTTTATTCTTGATCTTCTAAACCATGAAAAATTAGGCGATGCACTCAATATTTTTAGGGATTATAAGTCAAGATCTACCAGGCCTTTTCATTCTTGGGATATTTTAAAACTCCTAAGCTCTAGAATATCACTATCATGGAAAGATTCCTTCAAAACTTTAGTTTTGCCTCGTTAATTGTCTAAGTATTTGTTAGTTCAAATTTTCAGCAATTTCTTCTTTTTTCTCCAATAGTTCACTAACCCTTCTATAATCTTATACAATTTTTCTAAGGCACCAAGATAAACTATTGAGTGAACTAAGGATATCTTGATAGAAAATACCCCAAGGTGTGCTTACACAATACACTAGACATGACCTTACTTGTCCTAGTCCACTTTAGGATCATAATTCCACTCTAGGACCTCACAAGTCTATAGAAACTGAACCTATGACCACTCGCAACTCTTCCCCAAGAGTTACAACTATTTTTTTTCACCTTGAACGACATCCATCACTAGTTTTGTCTCAATGCTTCTTCTTGGCTTTGAAGAATTCCAATGCTAAACTCTTCATACCAACTCCACACATGCTACAAGGACATTGTACACTATTTGTATGTTCATTTTGCATCCATACAACTCAAATCCCATAGGTCTTCACTCCCTATTTAGTCGAGTTCCAAAATTGCACCCAAATTACCCTATTAGGCCTAAAACACCAATTAGCCCTATCTACAACATTTTTCAAGATTTTCTCTTAAAACTTCCTCACAACCACCAAACAAATCTAGGATATAGATACCCTTTTGGGAAACCTAAAATATTTCTAAGGTCTAGGGTTCCCAAACTATCCGTACACCTCTATCTTGAAATATAAGGCTATTAGGCCTATTTTGGCTCCTCATAAGCACTTCACTGATTTTGATGGAAAAATCAATCCAAATGGATTGGGTGAGTTCTAAACATGACACTAGGGGTCTATGAGACTCTAAGGACACTGAGACCACACTTAGTTTAGGTCTCCCATGCATACCCTTGTCTCTGCACTCTTGTTTTCCCCTGCCATACCCCTAACTAGACTGTCCTAGCTCGCCTAGGGCATGACCTTAAAATTACCAAATCAACTCCTCTTACCTCCTACCTGCATATGTACACTATATAGAGGCTCCCCTAACACATTCAGTCAATTTTTTGTGTTTTCCACTATTGAATTTCATGGGGGAGCCATAAAACCAAAACTACTCTGAATTACACCAATAGACTACCTAGTTTGTAAACAATTTCCTATAGATAACAAATCAACTCTAATATGCTTTCACTTTGAATGAAAAATTATTATATATGTCTCTACCACATGAATCCACACTTAGATCACAAATTTTAATCCATTAAAACATAAATAACTTGCAAATACATTGACTATACTTTATTTTCAAAAACGCTTGCTCTATTGCTTCACAAAACTTGCATACATTCACTTTACCTTAGGAAACAAGCCATAGAGTGTCTAAATATGCTTCCTCCACCATTTTAGGCCTCTAAAATTCATTTATAAATCCTAGAATGGTGGGAATCCAATGTTGTCGAGTTGCATGCAATATTTGCAAAAAGTTGCAAATGTTGTCATGACAACTTTTGGCATCTTTTACATTTATGTTGCAAAATATATTCTAGGGCCTCTAACCCATATGGTTAAATGAACCAACATCATAAAAGAATATAAAAGGATATTTATTTCTATGCTAAGGTCTAGGACAAATTTAGACCATATTTTCCATTTAGACCAAAACTATGCATTAAAGTAACCTATCTAAACTAGGTTGGATTAGACACTAACTATCCATCCACCTATTAACACACCTTAAAAGACCTACTAAGGTCCAAATTAAACACATACGCTAACTTCTCTAAGGTCACTTAAAATCCAAAACATCTAGGGCTTGGAGGATAGCCTAGGTGCTCCTGCACCATCCTCCCCAAGTGAAAGATTTCAATCCACCCTTGGATTGAGAAAGTCAAAATCAATGCCCATATTTTTGAACTTTGACTCCTTTATCCATGTTTCATCTACATCCATTTGTCCTTTCCATTTCATAAAGTGTTCTTTTTCATCCTTCTTTCTAGTTTTCTTATAAATTTTGGATTCCAGTATGTAGTTTGCCTTCTTGACTGGTGTAGATGGCAAATGGAGTTCTTCTACCTCTTGGATGACTTCAATCAAGCTTTGATCTAGATCAGGGATCAACCCCTTATATAGAACCAAGTTTTCAATGTTAAATACAGGTGGCAAGCCACTATTCTCCGGTAACTCCTCCTTGTAAGAAGTTTCTCCATACTTGGCCAGTATAGTGCAGGGGCCAATCCTTCTCATCTATAACTTATGTGGGATTCCTTTTTTTAGTCTAGCCTTGTTGAGGTTTACCATAACTAGATCCCCAACCTTGAATTGGACATCCCTTTTTCCTTCATCAACCTTACTCTTGATCTTCTCAGTGTTGTCAATCAGTTTCTTCCTAACTCTGTCCTAAACTTCTTTCATAGCATATGCAAATTCCTCAACATATCCACTCCCTTTAACTCCATCCTTCATTTCTCTAAGCTCATAAATGCCTCTGGGGTGTAGGCCATAGAAAATTTCAAAAATACTCTTACCAGTAGTCCTGTTCAGACTATCATTGTAAGCATATTTAGCTTAGCCTATGAGTTGGTCCCATGTCTGACCATACTCCTTTGTTAATAATCTTAGGAGATTACCAAGACTCCTATTAACTACCTTCATTTGACCATTAGTCTGAGGATGGTATGCAGATCCAAAGGAAAAGTTGGTTCCCAACTTCTGCTAGAGAGTCTTCCAAAAATAACTCATAAAATTGGTGTCTTTGTCCGACACAATGCTCAAGGGCAATCCATGTATTCTGAATACCTCTTTAAATAAAAGAGAATCTATTTGGCTGGCATCATTGGTTGTCTTGCAGAGCACAAATTGAGCCATCTTACTGAATCTGTCCATTGTCACAAAGACACTATCCATTCCTTGTCTTGACTTAGGCAATCCAACTACAAAGTCCATGTGAAACCATACCCATGTTCTAGTTGGGATAGGAAGTGGTTGGTATAGGCCAACATTAGAAGATGTTCCCTTGGCCTTCTGACACACAATACAATTTCAACATACTTCCTAATATCAACATTCATCTTTGGCCAAAAGTAAAATCTCTGAACAAGTTCTTGTGTCTTACTAACCCCAAAATCACCACTCAATGCACCATTGTCCTTCTAAATCAAATTCTCCCTTATAGACCCTCTAGGGACACATATTTGACTTCCTTTAAATAGGAGATTAATTTGAATTTTTTTTTCAGAATATTCACTATGAAAATGGTTCTTATATTCGTGACATACCTTATAGATGTCTGCAAATTCTTCAACATCACCATATAGATCTTTGAATTTTTCTATTCCCATGATCTACAGTTGTATATCCTGGACAGTAAGGGCTCTTCTACTCAAGGTATCTGCAACCTTGTTTTGCAATCCCTTCTTGCATTTGATATTGAATGTATATGCTTGCAAGTATTCAACCCACTTCATATGCTTATGACTCAATTTGTCTTGTGAGTTCAAGAACCTTACAGCTTGGTTGTCGAAAAGGACTATGAACTCTTTTGGAAGAAAATAGTGCCTCCATTTTCTCAGTGCCTGAACTAGAGCATACATCTCTAGGTGATAAGAAGAATACTTCTTCTTAGCTTCACTCAACTTCTCTGAATGGAAAGCCACTAGTCTTCCCTCTTGGCTTAAGACAACTCCAATTTCCACATTGCTGGCATCACACTCCAATGTAAATAACTTTTCAAAGCTTGGGAAAACCAAAATTGGTTGGGTTGCAATGTTCTTTTTCAGTAGCTCAAAACCATGGTTAGCTTGTTCATTCCAAATAAACTTAGTCATCATGCCTCATTTAATAGTGTCCAATATAGGAGAATAGATTACACTAAATTTTTTGATAAAATTTCTATAATATTGTGCTAGGCCATGAAAACTTCTTACCTCAGTGCTTGTTCTTGGAGTAGGCCAGTTGATGATGGCCTCCACTTTGCTAGTATCCATCTTTAAGTTACTCTGAGATAGCACAAAACCAAGGTACACTAACTCTGTCTTGATGAAATCACACTTTTCTAAGTTGATCATCAACTTCTCCTCCTACAAATTCTTAAAAACAAGTTCAAGGTGTTTGAGATGCTCTCCCCTTGTATTAGTATAGATGAGTATATCATCTAAGTAGACCACTAAAAATTTTCCATTATAATCTTTAAGTACTTCATTCATCAACCTCATGAATGTTGATGGGGAATTTGACAAACCAAATGGCATGAAAATCCATTCATATAGTCCTTCTATATTCTGGAAGGCTCTTTTCCACTCATCCCCTTCATTTACCCTAATTTGATGATAGCCACTCTTTAGGTCTATCTTGGTGAAATACCTTTCTCCTCCTAGATAGTCCATTAGGTCTTCTATCCTAGGGATATGGAACCTATACCTAATGGTGATCCTATTGATTGCTCTAGAGTCTGTATATAACCTCCATGTTCCTCCCTTTTTAGGTGCTAGGACTATGGGCATGACACAAGGGCTAATGCTCTTTCTTATAAGGATTTGTTCTAGGAGCTCTTGGATTTGCTTAGAAATTATTCATTTTGTTGAGGAGTCATTTTATAGGTTTCCTTATTGGTTAGTGTAGCTCCTTGTATTAGGTCTATTTGATGGCTTACAAACCTCTTAGAGGGTAGGGTTGATGGTTGTCCATCACTCACTATTCCTTCATACTTCTCTAACATCTTTTGGAATTCTTTTGGTAGCTCTATCCTATTCTCTATTTTATCTACAACTTCCTTTGGCTTTAACACCAGTGCAAATACAACTCCTTCTCCTTCTTCTAATGTCTCTATGAACTCTTTTTCACTCACCATGAGAACATTGCGACCAATTGTCTTCAATTCTACATCCTCCAACAGTGACTGGATTTTGTATGTCACAATTGTCTTTCATGAAAGAGTATGAATTTTCACTCCATCACGCATGGCCTTCAGGTCAAATTGTCATGGTCTACCTAGGAGAAAGTGACTTGCATCCATAGGTAAGACTTCATATAAAACTTTATCCTTATATCTCCCAATTGATAATTCAACCCAAGCTTGATCATTAACTAGGACATGTTCTCCTTTGTTTATCCAAGTGACCTTATAAGGACTGATGTGGGGTATCCTTGACATTTTCAACTTACTAACTTCCTCCTCTGACACTATGTTGTCAGTTGACCCTGAGTCTATGATGACTCTACACACTTTTCCCATCATTTTAAATTTTACTACGAACAAATATCTCCTTTGACTGAGTTCTTCCTTCACTAGCTCTTTAATCAGAGTTCTCCTCATCATGAGGTTTTCTCCCTCCTCTGATTCTAATGGCACTTCAGGGTTCTTATTTCCACTTGTCTCCTCATGAACATAGTTCACTCTTTTGTCACCTCCTTGAGAGGTACTTCCCTTCTCTAGACACCTATATGCCGGATGTCCCAACTGATTACAGTGATAGCACTTCATATTGGAAAAATAGTTGCCTCTTCCTTGGCTACTGCCTCTTCCTCTATTGTTAGATTTCCTTCCTCTACTTGAACTTTCTCTATTGAAGTTTCCTTCATGATGTTCAGTGAGATGTGTCTCTGCTTGTCCTTTAGATTCAGAGTTTCTTCCACCATAACTACTTCTTTGTCCTCTAGTTTCTCTTCCTCTACCCCTTCCTCTTGAGGTGTTGGAATCTTGTTTCTTCTTCCACCTTGATAGGAATTTGGTGGCATTTTTGAACTGTGTCCAGAGTCAAAAGATTCATGTCATCCTGAATGGTCCATTTAAGTCCATTAATGTACCTTGCTACCTTCACCTTCTCATCCTCTTCTACTCTTGACCTCATACAAAGTCTCTGAAACTCTTCAGTGTATGAGTTGACATCTAGGTCCTTCTTCCTTAGACCTTGTCTTCTTTTGTGCAACTACATTTCATAATCCTCAGGGATATAAGCATCTCTGACTATTGCTACCATAGCCTTCCATGAAGAAATGGGCCTTTTCCATTCTTTCTCTCTCTCATCTTGGATGAATTTCCACCAAGTGAGTGTAGACCCTCTCAGTATTGCTTTAGAAACCGTCACCTTTTGAGCCTCTATGATTCCATCACACTCAAAATGGTTCTCTAGTCCCTCTATCCAATCAAGGACTACCTCTGGTCCATTTTTCCACTGAAAATGAGAACTCCTTCCAATGCTTTTCCACTCATAGCCTTTAGGGATTTCAAGAATGGTTCTTGGTCAAGGACAGGGTCTACTTCAGGAACTTCATCTTCAATGGCAATCTCTTTTCCTTTCCCTTCCATTTTTTCCTTCACTTCATCTGCTTTTCAATCAACTTCATCCACTTTTTTCTCCAATTGAGCCAACCTATCTTGGAGTAGTCTATTAAACTCTTCTTGTTCATCTACCTTCTTTTATAATTCAGCATTAGTCACCATTGTTGACTATTCAATGGATTCCTCTAGTTGTAACAGTAACCACAAGCCTGGTCAAAGGAGGCTTTGATACCAATTTGATAGAAGATACCCCAAGGTGTGCTTACACAATACAGTAGACATGACCTTACTTGTCCTAGTCCACTTTAGGATCATAATTCCACTCTAGGATGTCACAATTCTATAGACACTGAGTCTATTAACTCTCTCAACTCTTCCCCAAGAGTTACAACAATTTTGTTTCACCTTGAAGGACATCCATCACTATTTTTTGTCTTAATGCTTTTTCTTGGCTTTGAAGAATTCCAATGCTAAAATATTCATACCAACTCCACACATGATATAAGGGACTTTTACACTTTTTGTATGTTCATTATACATCCATACAACTCAAATCCCATAGGTCTTCACTCCCTATTTAGTCAAGTTCCAAAATTGCACCCAAATTACCATATTAGGCCTAAAACACCAATTAGCCCTATCCAGAGGGTTTTTCAAGATTTTCTCTTAAAAATTACACATAACCCCCAAATAAAGTCTAGGATCTAGATACCCTTTTGGGAAATCTAAAATATTTCTAAGGTTTAGGGTCCCCAAACTGTCAGTGCACCTCTATCCTAAAATATAGGGCTATTAAGCCTATTTAGGCTCCTCACAAGCACTTCACTAATTTTGATGGAAAAATCAATCCAAATGGATTGGGTGACTTCTAAAATCAACACTAGGGCTCTATGAGACTCTAAGGAAATTGAGACCACTCTTGGTTCAGGTCTCCCATGCACACCCTTGTCTCTGTACTCTTGTTTTCCCTTGCCATACCCCTAACCAAATTGTCCTAGGTCGCCTAGGGCATGGCCTTAAAATTAGAAAATCAACTCCTTTGATCTCCTACCTACATATGTACACTATAAAAAGGATCCCCTAACACATTGATTCAACCTTTTGTGTTTTCCACAGTTGAATTTCATTGGGGAGCCATAAAACCAAAACTACTCTGAATTACACCAGCAAACTACCTAGCTTGTAAAAAATTTCCTACAACTAAAAAATCAACTCTAATCTACTTGCACTCTGAATTAAAAATTATTAGATATGTCTATACCACATGAATCCACACTTAGATCACAAATTTCAATCCATTAAAACACAAAGAACTTGAAAATACATTGACTATACTCTGTTTTCAAAAACACGTGCTCTATTGCTTCACAAAACTTGCATACATTCACTCTACCTTGGGAAAAAAGCCATAGAATGTCTAAAGAGGCTTCCTCCAACATTTCAGGCCACTAAAATTCATTTCCCACTCCTATAATGGTGGGAATCCAATGTTGTCAAGTTGCATGCAACATTTGCAAAAAGTTGCAAATGTTGTCATGACAACTTTTGGCATCTTTTGCATTTATGTTGCAAAATATATTCTAGCGCCTCTAACCCATATGGTTCAATGAACCAACATCATAAAAGCATATAAAAGCATCTTTATTTCTATGCTAAGGTCTAGGAAAAATTTAGACCATATTTCCCATTTAGACCAAAACTATGCTTTAAAGTAACCTAACTAAATGAGGTTGGATTAGACACTAACTATCCATCCACCTAGTAACACACCTTAAAAGACCTACTAAGGTCCAAATTAAACACACACACACTAACTTCGCTAAGGTCAATTACAAGCCAAAACATCTAGGGCTTAGAGGATAGCCTAGGTGCTCCTGCACCATATCTTCCTGGTCATCTTGGAAACCAAGATTTGGTTGAAGGACCACAAAAATTCCATCATATGGAAACACCATTTTTCATCATTAATTAGAGACTTATGTATCTATCTAGACTTAATCCCAGAAGAATTGCCAAAAATATGTTGGCAAAGAAATTTGTCTCTTGTAAAATATACACAATTATTAAATCAATGACTCATGCCCTTTTAAGAAACACATCTGGAAGCAACAGTTGGGAAAACAATAATATCTTGTTCCCCTCTGAATTTTACAAGGTACAACTCCCTGATTAGATTTTAAATGAATTAAAATATACTAACACATATGCATTCTTTTCACTAGAAAGCACATAAAGCATAATGCATCTAATCATCAATATGTTTTGAATACATGAATTAAAAAAACATTTATCAAAATAACATAGAAAATCATTGTTCTCTGTAAACAACCATTTTACGGATATATAAATTAATTGATTCTTCAATCAGCAACACAGATATTTTCATCCATCCACATAAATTGAGAAATAATTGAATTTAATGACAAGATTTATCATTTACATGAAAAGGCTTAACTTGAACATAAACACAAAGATTTATATTCCTTGAGCCAATCCAAAATCTCTTTCATTCACAAATAAAAGATTCCTAGTTTATATTTTAGAAAGTATATAAACATCTCTCTTGTATCGCTCACAGAGTCTTCTAGATTTTTTTTTGAACCCTTAACATTGGTTCATTCCAGAATTTATATCAGAGTTTTAACCATAGTTTACTTGCAAACTACCTATGGTTTGAGAAGAATCATAGGTCAAAATAAAACCAGTTTTAATAACTAAACTTAAATAACTATAGGATAAACATCCCCAGTTTTAGAAAAATCATTTTTAAAGCATGAAAACTAAAATTGAGATGCATGTAGTGACTTTTTTCCATCAATTCATCCAGATTCTGTGGATGTATTTAGCTCCACCTTCTAATCCTTGTAGGTATTTGTAACCTCTTGAGAAAATGGAGGGTTAGGGGTCTTAATGAGTGGCATCCTCTGTTTCCATGCAAAATTTTCCCACTTCATGCATGCGACCATAATTTTTTATCAAGTAGGCACAACATGGACCTGATCTATGCAATCTTTTAGAGGTTCACAACAGTAGGAGTATTTTCCATCTTCACTCCACCTGCCAATTTCTTGAAGGCTCTAAGTACAAAAACCATGACATGCTCAATTGTTCCATCATTACAAACATAGGTAAAATTTATGCATTTTGTATCACTGTTCAGATGCTCAACTAAGTCTGTTATCTCATTATCCATCTTCAAAAAGTCTTGGCACCCAATTTTAGTTAATGAGTTCCTAAAATCTATGTTTTTATTTCAAATGGCCAAGAAAGACTCATCTAATTTCTTTAGGGGTTTCTCTAATAATTATTTGTTTATCCCATACCTCTGTACTTCATGAATTCATAGAGAAACCTCTATCCATTTCTTCTCTTCATTTTCCCAAGATGACATTTGTGTCTGAATTTCATTCAGTATTTATTTGAGTGCATTGTAAAAAAACATTTGAATCAAGGATGAATTTCTCAACATCTTTGATTACATTATCCACACATTCATCAAAGGCTCTAGCCAACACCTTACCTCTCTGTATCTAGATGAGTGTTTTTTGATTATCAGGGGAAGTCAGATCAAAGGATTGTGGGGTAAAAGCACAATAATCTGTCACCTTTTAGGACAACTTATCAGCACAGCTGAATTTTAGTATTTCTAACTAAAAATTAATTTTGGCCAAACATATGGTCTAGCTAGATTCGTTATAGTTAAGTTAGATAAGGTTTTTAACTTTTCCTATTGGAAATGTCTATTAAATGCATGTTTTATACCACTTTGAGGCCAATTACCATAGAAATAAAATTATTTCAGAAAAGTGATGTTTCAATAACTCTAAGACTTTTTAATGATTTTTTTTTTAAATACAAAAATACCCTTTTGTAGAGATCAGAGTTAACAATATCTCTTATAGATTTTATAGTGTTTTAATTATACATAGTCTATTATAATTAAAAAATATTGCAAGTAGGTATTTTAACAGTCAATGAGATGTTGATTCGGAGAAAGAAAAAAAATAGTAAAACATATTAAATAAATTTGAAAAACATATGGTGCACTAGAAGAGAGATTCCTCTTCAAGAATATATATTTCTTTTTTTGATTGGG
>MU226426.1:740658-759288 GCA_018584345.1 Thuja plicata | reverse complement strand
TTATTAGTTTACATCATCTTCAAATTCCAAACATAAATGTCACTTTTATACTATTGAAGCTGAACAACTTTGATTTTGTCATCCTTTTCCTTTGTAAAAGGGTGACATATTATTGTGCTTTTACCCTGTGGTGCCTGTGAGAGTGGGTGAGGGCTTGATTATTTAATGGCTTTGATGTAACCAACCATGGCTTTGATTGTCTATTTCATTTCTTTCTTATCTTTTTTCCTTTCTAGGATCTATCCAACATCTTTTTAGCCTCAAAGTGGTGATTATATGTTTCCCTATTAGTGGGGCCAAGGTTAACTTTCTCAATTGTGAAGTCTTCAATGGAAGGGTTTGTGACTTCTTCCATATTCACCTTATACACCTCAACTATCCAATATCATGTCTTCGAGTCAATATCAAATCTAGATGGATTACTTAATTTATTGGGCTTTAACTCCTTTCTAGCATACTTGTTCACCATATCAACAAATGGAATTGAAAAAAGAACAATGTTCCTCTTCTTATTGATGTTGGTCGTTAACTAGGTAGGAGTACCTTCAACTGAACCTTTTCTAGTATCAAACTTAGAGGGAGTAGAATTAACCATGGCTATTGAAACTAGATTCAAATGGGTGTTTGTAGAATCCATAGGCTGAGAGTATTGTTTCCTTCTTCTATTAAAATTTAAATCCATAACCACTTTATCCAATGATTCCTTCTTCGTGTGTTCCTTTTACTTTGACCTAGTTACCCGAGCTGGAGGATTCATAGTAATATAGCTTGTTAGTTATTTTCTGCTTAAGGACCCCTTTTATTTCTGCTTGGTCTTACTTCCATCACAAGATTTGATATTAGCATCAGAAGATACAATCAACTGAGGAGATTTGGCCTTTTTTGTAGGGCTTGATTTTATAGAATTTTGGTTTCTTTTCAATTTCTTCCTTTTGACCCAAAGTTTGGTCCTCCACATGACACCTGAAGTCCTTGTTTCAATGTCATCTTTCTCATTTTCATCCCAAATAACCTTAGGAAGGGGATGATTCTTTAATTCATCAAACTTAGCATCATTTACCCCTTCATTTTCACTTTATATGTTAGAAGTGTCCATCTCCAATCCTATTTCTTGTATTTGTTGCAGATTGAGCCTAGACCAATATCTTTTTATAACATCAAATTCATCATCAAGACAGTCCTCCCAATAGTCTTCTAGGTGACTCATAGGTAGAAATTGGTTACCGAGCTTCAAATTATGATAGACATATCCTTTTTTTTTTAAGTCTGAGTAGCTTTGTATCTCTTAAGATTAAATCTTTTCAAATCATACCCAATATTCATGGGACCTAAAAAAAATTGTGAAAAAATGCCCTAGATCCAAAGGGAAAAGAGGATTATGTTCTTTCTCAGGAAAATACTTCTTGACTACTACTATTAATTGCCTAAAAATTTATATGAAAAAAAAACAATACAATGGTGTACCTTGGAAATTTGGTAGGCTTCCCTTCATATCCTCCCACATGGATGTAGGTGAAATGTGGAAAGAGGATGTAGTAACTCCCATAGAAGATGAAAAAATGCCTTGCTTCATCTATGATCATTTTAACCATTATGCCTGTAATTTCAAATAGAAATCTCCTTGTGAAGACATTGTTTAGTCTTTTTTAGTCTTTTATAGCTTTGTCTCTTTGCCAGAGGAGGTAATACTCATATCTTTTTTATTCCCTGGGACCATGCTTCATGAGGTAGGCCTACCAATTCTCTGGTACAGATGAGATAGTAAACCAAATAGGATGACATGTAAATATATCTTGAATTGAGACGAGCTAAGTTTAATTGTTCTACCATGCATTTAGCTATTACTTCTCCCCAATCAATCTGTTGAACTCCCTCAAGAACTATTTGTATAAATGTATACATCCACCCAGAGAAATTTTGGCACTATCTGATCCTTTAACCCTATGCAATAATACTACTAGTTCCTTCAAATAAGGTTTTATGTGGTCAACAGGGAGTGGCTTGGGAATCTTGGAACCCCCTTTTGGAGGCTTAGAAACCATCTATGGGCTATGGTATGTTTACAAGTGGATTACTCCTTTTCATACTTATTAGCTGATATGGTGGGATTGAAATCTGAGTGGGCTTCTTGTTCTAGGATTTTGAAGATAGAGATAATTTTTTCCCTATTAATGGACAATAAGATCTCCCCATTATCTTTATGACTATATTATTGCCTTGCATCATACCTATTGATGTATTCCCTTATCAATTTTGGACATGTCACTACTAGGGGGAAAGTTGTAGCCTCTACGATACCTCTTTGAATGATTTCCTTTGTAAAAGGTTCATCTGGTGAATTTTTGAGTCTCCTTTTGAATTCTTCTATGTCAAAAGTAACCAAAGATGTATCTCTGTATATTGGGGATTCAAAAACTAAATCACTCACATTATCAAAAATCTAAAATGAAGACCTCATTTTTTCTTGTTTTATTACAATTATCAGACACAAAATACAAATTCAAACTTCTATTTATCAAAAGGATAAGGTTCTGGAACTCACCTTGTCAATTGTATACATTCCAATGCTCTGACACGAGATGCCAAAAAAATCTCCTATGCTTTAGCTACTCATTTCTCACTAAATGAGAAAATAAATTCACTAAGTCTTCTTTAAATCAACTTACCTCATGCAAAATCTGGAAAGATTTAATTTCCAAATGTTACCCATGCGAATTAAGGGAAATGTCACCTTATTTAATCATTCTTACTTTCCAATGTAGAGTCAGTCTTCTGCACCTGGTGTTACTATTCCAATAGGCATATAATCATCCACATCTTCCTAAGCTATTGGAGGAGACAACAAACCTCCAAAGAAAGAGTTACAGCCTAATCCTACCTATGGGGAAGGACCCCTTCCAGTTATAGATATAATGGAAGGAGAGGAACCTAAAGAAAAAAACCATAGAGGAAGGAGATATTCCATAGAGGGAGATTTAAAATATGCACCAGGAAGCTTTAGGTCAACAATAAGATAAGAAACAAGAAGATCCCATGATTGATTCACAGGTACTACAAGTTTTAGCCTCTTCTATTCCATCTTCTTCTAAATCTCTAAAATTTCTATTCATGTATACTTAGAAGGATACTCCTCATGTTGTGAGTAAATTTTTTTATTTGGAAAGCCTCAAGTTTTCTTTGAATGTTTTATCCACTCCTTCCTAGCTAGACTAGTCTATTGACAAGAAAAGGAAGAGAGTGTAAGGTAACATTCCCCCTCAAAATATGATTGATAAAATTCTAAGAAATCCTCCTACTCCTCAGAAGAAGAGGAAATCATTAGTTCTCACTAATTTGGGAAAAGATCAGGAGACCATGCATGTTGTCATGGAAATAACCAAAATTGAATCCACAGACAAGCTAGCTCACTTGAATAAATTTGACTTCACAGTGACTAGGATAGATGTTGGGCCTCCCAGGCATGAAGGGACAGTTCAAATGTTGGCATTTTCCCACCAAATGGTGAAATAAAAGTTGGATAAAGATAAACAGGAGAAGGACAAGTTAAAATCAACAATCTCTCAATTTTCCAATTACCTCAGGAAATTTCTTATGCCTCTTTCTTCTCGACAATCATCTTCTTCCTCTTCTATCCTAGACCCGATGACAAGAGAGAATCAATACCTAATTGTCAAGTTACAAGAAGATAGACATATGGAAATAATTAGTATGGATTGGGTAGAATATCTTAAGGTCTAAGGGATTCCCTTAATTGAACACCTTATATCCCTATACAACATTTTGTTGCAAACAAGAGATAGCATACAGACTTAGACAATTATGTTAGAATCAAAAATTTTTATGGTAGAAGATCATAAGGTCTAATAGACACATATCAACAAGATAACTAGCCCCTATATATATAAAAGGACATAAATTCAAAATCTTACCCAAATTAGCGCCTTTCTATCTAAAGTCAGCCATGAAATGCAAGACTATGAAGAGAAAGTAGAAGATTTATAGGAAAACCACCTCTAATCCAAATGACTGATAATGACAATGTCAAAGTGTCAGAAGATGAAGAAATGACACGTCTCCTTGAAGCCCTTAAATGGTATAAATCTATCTAGAAGGATTCCATAGAGGCATCGGTTGAGAAAGGAGAAGAGACAAAGGCTGCTAAAGATGATTACTTTTCCGTTTCTATTTTTTTAGATTTTACACTTGTTTTAAGGTTCTATCTATTTCTTTTCAAGATAATGTTATTGTAACATCCATGAAAAGGGGAATGGAATATTTATATCTCTATTGAAACATTTTAAAGGGATCAACAATTTTTAATACAATTTCCCACAATTTCTGTGACAACTCTGTGAGAATCAAAGTTGTTTTATGTTTGTTGTTCATTGGTAGATTTGGATTTACTGTTGAATGAATGGATGTAAGGTAGATGAGATAAATTGGTTATAGATATCATACTATTTTTTTGAGAATTTGTAATTATAAGGTGATATATGAATCACTATTTTTTTCTCTTCAGTTATGTTCATATTGTTTAATAAATTTACATTCTTATAATTCTCTAGTTGTATGTATGATCTTTACGGTTGTGGAGGTGTATATGAAAAAATAAATTGGTGTTTTAAACTCTGTTATTTTCTTCATAGTTTTGAGTAAGAATGCACAACATTGAGCTTTTTTTTATTCATAATTTATATTCTATAGTAGATATAGCATGGTGGTGAATGTCCATTAGATGCCTCTTCTCTCAGATCTAGAGCATACCCCATTTAAAATAGTTTATAAATTCATTCATTTCATATCTATATTAGGGAGATGTACCTATCAATTCATATATCAAAATGTTTTAGTGTGTGTTCAACTATGGATAACAGTAAGAATTTTCCAATGGGTCTAAGTTATATTATAAGAAAAACCTTATCTATTAACCAACATTTTTTTGGCGACTCTACTAGGGAAACGTCGAGAAAGATTAACCAGTCTCATGTTATGAATCAAGATGATGTTTCCAAATGAAAATATTGTTCTAGTACTCCAACTGAATCTTGGTTTTTAGGATACCCAAGAAGATATAATTTTGGAATTGAACACTTTGGCTTAGAGGTGTACACAAAGTGTTCAACAGTATCACTGACTTAACCACATCCTTGAGGAAGTAGAAGTGTTTGGTGAAATATTGAGAAGAGATGCTATTGGTCGTAACTTGATTATAATCAAGAGGATAGTTTTCATTCTAAAAAGAAATAGACAAAATATTGTACATATTCAAGATTAGATCAATTAAAAAAATTAGCTGCTAAAAGATAGCTGACAGAAGATATACCAGGAGTGAAAGGGAAAAAGGAGTTGTAGACCCACTGTTCAAGGCACTTTAGGCAGGAAATTTCTCTACAAGCTATAATCACCTGAAAAATGGTCTGATAAGATCAAAAGCCCTAATCTATAATTAAGTCCTCTAGGTCCTAATCAGGACTACCAATATCAAGCTAATCACAATTATATAATTAAACTAGATCAGTTTAAGTATATAATTCATCAAAAATCAATAATATAAGATCACTCATCAAGAGGCATCTATCAAAAGCCATTAATTATTCAATTAACCTTGAATGAATTAAATCGAATCAAAAAATTAAATACATGGCTAAAGAAATTGATTAAAAGGAATTAATTAAATCAAATAATTAATATTCCTTCAACATGCCTCAAGGATAAAAGCCTCTAACCAATAGGAGGTAATCACTTGGATCAAGAAAGTTTCCATCTCAACCATCCCTCATGGATGCATCTCAACCACTCAATTCAAATTCAAATTTGAATCTTTTCCTCCAAGAATTCTCTTTAAATAGAATCCATTCTAATCTTATTGGGGATAGGAGAGTAGAAATTTAAGCATAGAGATAATATCAATTTCATTTTAGCTCATCTAGTTCATCATTTTAGCATGCTAATCTAGTTCATTTGTATAATTTGATTCAAATTGTGCATAATTGAACATGTTCTTGAGCATTTTAGGAATTTTTACAATGAATCCTCCATTTCATGATTGTCATTCTATGATCTAACATGCTTATTCAGAGAGAAATTTACAATTTAGAGAAGAATCTTCATGACTAGGAAGCAATAATTCAATTTCTCAAAATTTCCTATGTTTTTCATTGATTTGATCTTACTAACCTTGGATATAATGAGTTATTGAGTGTTTGTGTGTAGTATACTTGCAGATAAATAATTACACATCACATTTTGGTGCCCACTATGGGGCAGATTGCTCAAATTTTATAAAATTCTACTCTCTATTCTTAATAGTTTGACGTTTTGCAGGTAGTCTATCATTTGGGGTTGTTATTCTAGCATCTCTGAGAGTGATTTATTGTCTGCAAGAATACTTTTATCACCTCCTGTCATTTTAATATCATCTGGTGATTCAATGACATCATCTATGGAAGGTAAAAATTTGGCTTTTATGTGTCTTTGGTAATTCCTTTATCGTTTGTGGAATGCTTTATCATTTGGAGTATAACCTTTATCATTTTTGGTCACTGTTTTATCATCTATATTCCAGAGAGTAGAAATATAGAATAGTTTCATTGATAAATTGGATTTCTAACATGCTCACTTGGTTGTTTTTGTGATTTTTATCATCCTTATAGAAGCCTAACATGTTTTGCAGGATGTTTGCCAAATATTTCCAAGGAGAGAAATTACTAACAAGTTTGTTGTAGGTTGCCAATTGTGAAAATTCAAACACTTTAACACTTAAAACAATTTTTGTGCATTTCCTAATTTGGATTGAGGATTATGCTCTTTTCCCTTTGGGAAAATTAGAAACTCAAACCCCAAATTATGTTTTGTACTAAAATTAGAGGAAATGAACAATTTTGTTTCATATGATATGTGTTTTATCAATTAAATTAGGCATCTTAACATCAAATTTAGGGTTAATTTTTGGTTTCATTAGAGGATTATGCTCTTTTCCCTTAGGGAAAATCAAAAACTCAAATGTGAAATAGAAGATTAATTCTTGATTTGAGGAAATTAACTTTGTTTGAGGTGTTTGATAGGAGAAAATGTTATCGAGTAGGAGAGTATGCTCTTTTCCCTTTGGGAAAATAAAAAATCTAGACCTCTTTTCAATGCCAATCCTCTTTACTTTCTTTATCCTTTAGTTGGGTCTACCAGTGAGGAAAAAATCTCTTGGGACAACTCACGTGAGAACAAGGTGTAAGCCACATCACTCTAACTCAAGTTAAAAAAATTTACTCTTTCGGGTTAATGCCTGGGGAGTCAGATGTCATTTGAGCTTATACTCATCTCATGTCTAACTTAAGGGTGGCCTAACGGTCTCAATCATGTTTTTGTGACCCCTTTTTTCAAGATTCTCTACGGGGCTATACGCCTCAATCCCGCTTACACGGACATAGAGGATACAACTAAACTGAGAACCTTACTAAAAACTTTAGGATTAGAAGCTACCTGGATCACCCTCGAAAGGTGATAATCCTTGTGCAAGGAAAAAAATAATTTCCCCAAGATACTCATCATATCGTGCCCCCATTTCTATTTGGAACCGGATAATATGGTATCATGACTAGAGTCATTGCGTGCTTGGTGATAGCCATATTCTGATTAGTAAATGGGTGTGTACCTAAGTCTATGAGAAAGAAATTTTCATTCTATGTCAATTTTGTAGGGATAGTGCGTGTTTGTACCCTTATAATCACAAAATTTTCAAAAACAAACAATCCTTATGAAAATCATGACAAAAACAACTTTCTTTGTGTGTGTGTGTCACTAAAATTTGCATAATTCAAAACACCTTGCAAGCATTACAAAAATGGGTGACTCTATTCAAAATGGTGGTTGGTTCCTTTGCAAAAAAGTTCTCAAGAAATTACTCCAAAATTTTCTCAAAAACATTGGTCCTAAAAACATTGTCCTCAAGCTCTTGTTGTCTTGATTGTAAAAAAAATTGGTCCTAAAGCATTGTCCTTAAGTTCTTGTTGTCTTTATTTCTCAAAAACATTGGTCCTAAAGCATTGTCCTTAAGTTTTTGTTGTCTTTTTTATCCAAAACAAAGGTTATTTTGGGCTATTCATCTCAAAATTCAATTCAAAAGTGGAAGTTCTAAAGTCATTCATTGCTAGTCCTAAATATCCAAAGAGCTCAAATCAAACCTTGGTGTCGAGAAAATCAAACTATTTGCTATTTGTTTCAATCAACTCAAAATATTTTTTAATTGGTCATATTAACCCTCTTTGTGTTTAAAAATCACTATCAAGTTCAATCTAACCTTCATCAAGATCTCAAAAATTATCAATTACATCAACAATTTTTCACCAACTTTGACCAATTGTAAAGCTAGTCTATCAAACATTGACACTATAGGTGATAGGTTGTTGTTCTTTGCTAATCAAGTATCATTTAATCCTACATGGTGTGGAAAAGAAGTGGATGTATTCAACACATAGATAATTCAAAACATCCTAGAGTACACATTGAAGCACAACAAGAACAAGAGTACGATCCTTTTTCAGCTCCTAGAGCAAGTGATTCGAAAACTACTAACAACACCAACAATACCAACAACAACAACAAAAAAAACAACATGGCTGGAATTGAAAATGAATGGGCTGCTCAAACCAATAATGATGAAGAACTAACTAAGGAGTATATCCAAAAAGTCCAACAAGATGCAAGATTCCAAAAGATCATGGACAAAATCCTAATGACGGATAAAGAAAAATACTTCATGCATCTAGCTTCATCAGGGATAAAACTACCTCAAGATTTTGATGTGGAACAACTCAAAACACAAGAATAAGAAAATCCTATGACTCTCCTTGTGAAACAAGTAGAAGATTTACAAACTCAACTTCTTGACATGAAGAAAGAAAAATAAACCATACCAAAGAAATACTCTATGAGTACATTTTCTCCTATGCCATTTGATCAAAGCTTACAAATGCTAGCATTTCCACCAAATGTGGACATACCTAAATATGAAAAATACATAAAATGCATGGACCCTGAAGATCACATATGGGATTTCTATACCTTAAGCATGTAATTCATTCATGAACAAACATATCTTATGAGATTATTCCCTCGCAGTTTGAGTGGACAAGTAGGAGAATGGTTTGCTAAATTACCACATGGGATAAAAACCTTTGAAGAACTTGTAGAAAGGTTTATGCAACACTATTCATACAAAATTCAACATCCCATTACTATGATTAACGTGTGCAATGCCAAACAGTGAGTTGGTGAACCTTTTATGTCTTTTCTACAAAGGTGCAGAAGATTTTTTGCACGATATCCTCGATTAATTCCAGAAATAGAAAAGATGGATATTTTTATAAACAACTTGGTCAAAGAATTAAATCATTATATCCAACTACAATGCATTCCAACATTTGACAAAATGATTGAGATGGGAATAAAAATTGAAGATACCTTGATAAGGAAAGGTGAAATTAAAAACCTATAAAGAAACTAAGGGATCTTTCAATCCAAATTACAATGGCAACCAAGATAAATCAAAGTTTTGGAACAAAAATCAGAATGTTGTCAATGATGGAATAGTAGATGCACACAATGTAAAATCACAACAACCAGAATTCAATTTATCTACTACTACTCCTCCTAAGAATCCCACTGTTGCATCTAATGTGCAAGTTAATCAAAACAATAATTAGAAAAAACCACCTTTTACATATGCTCCTAAACATAAATTTACACCTCTTGGGGAGTCTTTGGAATCTACATTACGAAATCTTTTCACTCACAAGGTGACCACATTACCAGAATCAAGACCATATGAACCACCAGTTAAGCCTAAATGGTGGAATGATGCACACTATTGTAAGTACCATAGAAACAAAGGGCATAGAACAAATGAGTGCATGAAATTAAAACATTTGTTACAAGACTTGATTGACAATGAGGTCATTATAGTGGATGCTCACAAGAAAAATGAAGATCATACAAATTTCCAATCACCTTTACCTAATTATGAGAAATGAGAATCATCCAATGCAAAAGGTAATCAGGTGAACTACACATATTCTCATGACAAAACTATGAACATGCTAGAAGAGGCAGATCAAAGTGTCAATGTGATCATTATCAAAGACAAGAAAAAGGGTGAAACTTATAATGCAGTAACATGAGGACAAGCCAAGGTAGTCCTAAAAGGAGATTCTTCAAAACTTCCTATATCATCAAAACCTACGATAACCAAGAAAAATCCATCATCTTTCTCATCTAATTATAGCTTGGTTGATCAGTTACAAAGAACTCTTGCACAAATCTCAATTCTTGAATTTCTTAAAATCTCTCCATCACATAATGAGATTTTGGAAAAAGCCTTGGTTGAAACAAATGTTCCTAACAATTTGGACATAGATAAATTTCAAACTATGGTGGGACACTTGACTACTCCTCATTGTTTATCCTTTTTTGAAGAGGATGACAATGCCTTAAGTCACCCCCATAACATGCCACTACACATAGAAGTACTCATTCATAGACATCCAGTAAGATGAGTCTTGATAGATAGAGGAGCGGGTCTCAACATTTGCACTCTACGTTTGATCAAAGAACTGGGATTCTCATACGAACATATTGATCTGAAGAAGAGAATAACTATAAAAGTATATGATGATGAAGAAAGATCATCCAAAGGGCTAGTAATGTTTCCAATCAGAGTGGGACCTATGGAAATAAATTTGGTGTTCTAGGTGCTTGATCTTAAACTATCTTACAATATTCTTTTGGGTAGACCTTGGATACACAAAATGCAAGCTATCCCCTCTACTTTTCATCAATGCTTGAATTTCCCATACAATGGAGAAGATATAACAATCCCATCTAACACAACTTACTTTCAATCTTGCAACAATATGTGTCAATCAAATGAATGGATGGTTCCATATAATAGAGAAGCTTCTCAAGAATGACTCCTAGAGAGTTCAATATCCACATTGATGCAAGAATTTGAAAAGAAACTAAAATTACATGATAATGGAATGGGAGAATATAATTCAATAACTCTTTGTGATAGCATTACCCTTATCTCCAAGGTCACAAGGGAGACCATCATCTTCTACAATGTTAGAAAGACCTAAAGTGCAAACAAAATTCAATGGAACCTTTGTACAAGGCAAATTAGTGGAAAAAGAAAAAGAGGATATGGATGTGTTAAGTTGGTTATACATAGACAAAGAGGATTCTCATAAGGATATCAAGCACATTCAAATTACCACTCAAAAATATGGACATGGTCTATGTATCATGCAAAAGATGGGATATCAAGGACAAGGACCTTTAGGAAACAATAGAGAGGGTTTGGTTGAACCAATATTTACACAATTCAAAGATCCCAGAGACAAAATAGGAATTGGATATTCTGAAGAATCACAAATACCTCTCATTTGGGATGGGCCAATCTTTGATGAAGAAATGGAAGAATCAAAAGAAGAAATTGAATTCACACAACAGTCATATGAGAGGCTATTACATATTCATGATGAAAATCCACATTATCAAGGTGAAATATATGTTCCTCCATTTTTAACTCAAAAAAATGAGGATGAAGATACAAGCATGCCCTTATTAGATAATTTAAACATTAATGGTGTTCAAAATACAATTCAAGAGCATCATTATGATGAGGGGACTGATACACAAGACAATCAACATCCCAACTGGGGGGCAAGGGTCACACCTACTCATGTTCTAGATACCAGTCAGTCCATGGAAATAGATTCTAATGACAATGAATGGGACTCATTCTATGATGTTAGTACTATAGATATAGAGATAGATGCCATTCATCAAAATGCACCCCATATGGAGAAAGGTGAAAGTTCTAATGATGTTGGTCCTTCTGACATGGACATAGATCCACAAGACATCATGACACCTAACATTATTGATATTGGTACAGGACTATTGGTAGATTCTATAGAGTATCAACACATCTTGGTAAATGCATATCTTAATAGAACAATACATGAAGGGGGACAAAGCTCAGATATTAGACCATTTGAATTTGGTTCAAAAAATATCAATGATGACTCGAGTGAGAATAGTGAGGATCTTCCCATCTAACCATTATTTTGGAAGATACTATGATAGATCTTGTTGATCCATTCAAATGTGATGATTAAAATTCCATCCTACATCTTGACATTAGTGAAACTGACCCAAACAATGATCTTCAACTTGTGTATCCTGACTTAACTGACTGGACTCTATCTGAACACATGGATATACTCATATTTTCCAATGACTATGATATCGCTTATTACCTCAATGTAGTAGAACCTATACCTTCCTTCATTAGGAATTATAATACTAGGGAGGATATCAAGTTTTCCAGTCACAAAAAAAAAGAAAAAATTAATAAAAGATCTGAGGGTGAAAACCATTCTGTGGCAGTCTCAGATCATGAAAAAGAAAGAATAAAAGATGCATCTGATAGTGAAAACCTCACTGAGGCACTAAAGGATGGGAAACTTGAGATCCTTCCTTATCACTCTCAGGAATGGTCTATGGTACTTATTAAACCAACTCAACCAATTAATCTTGGTATAGAGGAGAACCCGCGCATCATACATATTGCTCAAACTCTATATGTGGAAGAAAACAAAGCATTTACACAATTTTTCAAAGAAAAGAAGATAAATTTTTCATGGTCTTATTCTGACATCCCAGGGCTTGATCCTGATTTGATTATGCACCATTTATCTATGGCTCCTTGGATAAAACCTATCACGAAGAAGTTACGAAAGATGCATCCACATATTTCTCTTTTGGTAAAAGTAGAACTAGAAAAATTGTTGAAAGAAGGATTCATAAGAGCTATTGCATATGCCGCATGGATATCTAATATTGTGCCAGTGTCAAAACATGATAAATCCATTATAATCTGCATTGACTTGCGAGATGTTAATAAAGCATGTCCAAAAGATGACTTTCCATTGCCAAGTATTGATGTCATCATAGATCTTACAACTGGATATGAGATGTTGTCCTTAATGGATGGATTCTCTGGGTACAATCAAATAAAAATTTCTCTATAAGACCAAGATAAGACAACTTTTAATTTTCCATGGGGAACTTTCTACTGGAACGTCATGCCCGTCAGACTCAAAAATGAAGGAGTGACATATCAAAGAGCAATGACAACAATCTTTCATGATATGATGCACAAAAATATGGAAGATTATGTGGATGACACTTTAGGGAAATCTCATCATCATGAAGATCATTTACAGGATTTAGCAAAAATCTTAGACAGGATGGAGCAATTCAAGTTACGCTTGAACCCAAAAAAGTGTGCATTTGGGGTCACCTCAGGAAAATTGTTAGGGTACATAGTTTCTGCTAAAGGAATTGAAGTTGATCTAGAAAAAGTCAAAGCTATCATTGAGATGCCTCCACCTAGAAACATCATTTAGGTACAATCATTACAAGGGAAGTTACAATTAATTCGACGGTTCAATGCTCAATTAGCTGATAAATCTCAACCGTTTACTAAACTTATGCACAAAGGTATCACTCACAAGTGGGATGAAGCATGTGAAACATCATTTAATCAATTGAAGAAGTATATGGTGAACCCACCTATTATAATGGCTCCAATTATAGGAAAATCTTTTCTCCTATATATTTTAGCAACTAATACATCACTGGGGGCATTATTGGCACAAGAAGATGAAACAGGAAAAGAACGTGCAATCTATTACATCAACAAAAAATTGGTGCAATATGAACTTAATTACACACCAATTGAGCAAGCAATGCTAGCAGTGGTATTTGCATCTCAAAAATTTCAGCACTATATGATGGCACATTCAATCAAGTTGGTGGCTAAGATTGACCTACTGAAATATCTCTTAAACAAAGCAACTTTAATTGGAAGATTGGCTAAGTGGATGATGATATTAAGTGATTTTGATATTGAATACGTTGAATGAAAAGATATTAAAGGGAAAGTTATTACAGATCAACTTGCAGATGCCCCATTATCAGGTGATCTCCCTTTGACTATTGATTTTCCAGATGAGTCAATTCTCATACTTATAGAGCATACCTGGATGATGTATTTTGATGGATCATTTACACAACATGGTGCTGGAGTAGGTGTTGTATTCATATCACCTCAAGGATACACTATACCAAAGGCATACAAGATTTTATTTTTGTGTACTAACAATATTTCAGAATATGAAGCCTTGGTAAATGGACTCAAGATGGCACTAGAGTGGTAGATAATGACATTACATGTTTATGGAGACTCCCAATTGGTCAATAATAAAATCACCAATGAATATCAGACTAAAGATGATAAGCTTGTTCCATACAATAAAATGGTGGATGATTTGAAGCAGTACTTTGTTGGTATAAAATTTGAGCAGATACCCAGGGTAAATAATCAAGTGGCCGATGCCATGGCTAATCTTATGTCTCTTATAGAGTTATCTGATAACCAAATGCATTATGAATTCCTAGTGGATGAGTTACCTTATCCCTCCTACAACTATCCTGATTCCAAACTAGTTTGCCAACTAATAGGATGTGACTCCCCTCGCTATGGATCTATTCAAACCTATCTTGAAACCAATGTTTTACCTGAGGGTGTATCCAAGAACCAAAAATGTAACCTTATTCATCAAGCATCTAAACATGTAATCATCACGGACGATTTGTATCATAAAGGTTTTGATGGTACCTTACTAAGATGTTTAGATTTAGAAGAATCTAACAATGCTTTACATGAAGTCCATGAAGGTATTTGTGGATCACATTCGAATGGTCTTACCTTAGCCAAGAAACTCTTGTGTATTGGGTATTATTGGCCTACAATGGAGAAAGATGCTATCACATTTTCAAAAACTTGCAAAAGTTGTCAAATCCATGGCAATCTTATACATGCACCAGCAAGGGAATTGTTACCTTTTATCATGCACTGGCCTTTTCAACAGTGGGCCTTTGATCTTATTGGTCAAATTTACCTATCATCTTTTAATGGTCACAAGTTCATTATCACAGCAAAAAAATATTTTACCAAGTGGGTTGAGGCTATACCCTTAATCATGGCAATAGGAAAACAAATCTCACTATTTATCCTCAACTACATCATTTTCTGGTATGGTCTTCCTTCATCAATTGCGACAGATAATGGTAAATAGTTCAAAAATAAGGATGTGATGGAACTTTGCAACAAGTTTCAAATTACCTAGCATTTCTCTTCTAAATATTATCGTCAAGGAAATGGGAAGGTAGAGGCTAGAAACAAGAATATTCTCAAGATTCTAATTCATACTGTCAATGATTCTGGCAAAGATAGGCATGTTCAGATCAATCCATCTTTGTGGGCCTATCAAACAAGTATTAGAACACCAATAGGAGCTACTCCTTACTCTTTGGTTTATGGTGCTAAAGAAGTTCTTCCAATTGAGGTAGAAATTTAATCATTAAGGGTATCTTTAAAAGGGTTAATCACAGATGAGGACTACAGAGTCTCACGTCTACAACATCTAGAACTATTAGCTAAGAAACATCAAGATCCATTCAAACATTTACAAGGATATCATAAGAGAATGGAAAAAGGCTATAATAAAAAGGTCAAACCTCGTCAGTTTCAAGTGGGTGATTTAGTATTACATGAAAATACCAAGAATAAACAATAGAGAATAAAGAAGGGTAAGTTTGAACTGAACTAGTTAGGGCCTTTCATAATTACCACAGTATTCAGATCTGGAGCTTATAAGCTAGCTACTATAGAAGGAGACACACTTACTGATCCAATCAACACAACTCATCTAAAGAGATTCTAAGCTTAAGCTGTTGTCACAACTATGTACGGCAGAAAAGATTATGAAAATTTTCAAAAATAGTGGAAAAATTCTAAAAATGATTGTCCTGGTGAAAACCTGGCAAACTGGCGCTTGGACAATAACAAAAAAAAAACAACAACAAAAAAAATTTGAAAAAACAAAAAAATCATTCCTTGGTGAAAAATTGGTAAATAGGCACCTTGGTAGCAAAAATAGCATTCCTATGAATGGTGAAAACCTGGTAAACAGGAGCTATTTTGTCAGCTCACTGCTCTATCTATCAAAGCTTGGATAACTATTCAGTAAGAACTTCAAGACCTTTGAGCTAACACAAGATAGAACACGTTCCTAGATGATTGACTCTATCATTTACCTATTACTTTACCATGGTTTGAAATCTAATCTTATCCTTCTTAAAACTGTTTCAAGGAAAGCAATTCACCAACGGTATTTTGCAATACCACATCAATCAAAAAAAGGTGTTTCTCAACACCACCCCAGTTAAGCAACCAAACAAAGGTATTTGTCAATACGAATGATCAAGTCACATCTCATATCAACAAACAAAAATACTATTTCTTAAACATTCGTCCTATTATCAACATGATCATATAAAATCTATCAACCAGAATCACAAGCACAAAAATGATCAGTCATGTCCTATGCTTGCATGAATTTTGACTCCTAAGTAACTCTATGATGTATTCGTACTAGAGACACACTGAAAGAGTTGGGATACTTTTTTTTGCATGAGTGTTTGTTCTTTATCATATTTTTGCTTATTATACTTCTCTCGAATGTTTTAATGATACTCTAATGAGTTAGAAACATAAAGACAGGGGGCATGATATTTTCTTTGATTTCTTCTTGTGATTGACATGGGTTTTTGACAAGGTCTATGATGACAAAATTAAAGCTACATGAACGAATTTGATTCTGAGACCAAAGAAAACACTTACGTTAGTTTGGGTTGCTATCTTTTTTTCAATTGTTGATTTTCATATTTCTGAAAATGTTCCATGAGTCTTTGTACTAGAACATTGAAGAAATCATATGGTATTTTATTTTGTTTGTTGTGTCTTTTAAACACAATTAATACTCAGGACATCATTATCTTCTATATCTTGATGCTTGTGTAAAATTGCAATATCAAAATTAGGCTCAAATTAGTATTCATATCATTAGAGTAAATAAATTATTCATGATGGTTGTACTAAAATCAAATATTTTTACATAAGTCATATTCATATTATCATAGTCACTTAAGCACTAGTGATGATTTTATGTACTTGTATCATCTTAAAATGGAAGCACTTCCATGTTAAGATAATTTAGCCCTCCTTAGGGGACATTTTTGACCTCCATCATATCATCCTTCTATTTCTGCATCATCTCATGCTTCTGTGCTAGTTTAGGACCCTGATTGGGCCTCTTCGGGCACCTCCTACCCCACCTGGCATATTTTTGAGGGGTTTTGGTCCCCTGGGTCAGAGTTGACCTCAACCATCACCTAGGTTAGGGTCAACCTCAACCTTGACCTAGGTCAGGGTCAACTTTGACCCTAACCAAGGTCCCCCTTTCAAATTAGAATACTTGTCGGTTGTCGGGGCTCATCAAAAATTTAGTTTTCCCGCTTCTGGGTGGGCTGTTTTGAGTTCCAAAGAATTGAATCCTAAATTATATTTAATATAGGTCCTTTTATAGGGGCATGGGTCTAATTAGAATTTAATTATCCTATTTCGGCCTCCTTAGAATATTGTTCCCTAATTTCATATAAAAGGAAGTCTTTCTCTCTCATTTTCTCTAAGTCTTCTAAGTGCAAAAAGCTCTAATCAAGATTTTGTCAAGAAGCAAAAAGGTTCGAGCATCCATTTCCAAGCTCTCAAGGTGTTCAAGTCTTCTTCTCAATCATTCAAGTCCTCCATTGAAGATCAAGGATTCAAGCTTTCAAGCCTTTGAAGGGATTAGGTACAAACATTCAAGATTCATCATTCAAAACCCTAGATCTAGCCATCATGGTGGTGTGATCTTCCTTCAAGATCCTTTGTGCATATTCAAGACTCTTTCATCATCTCTTCAAAGTGGATTTCAAGCATACAAATCATGGAGGTTTATGGTTCCTATTTATTTCATGCCTTCATACCTACATACTTGCATACATTTGAATTTCAATTACATATCTATTTGAGTATCATAGCTTCATTGTTAGATTAAATTCTACTACTTGCTAGCATTTTGTACTTTATTGATTTCAAGTTTAATTCCTAAATCAGGGTTTGACTAAGGCAAACCCCTCCCCCATAATAAATAAATCTCCTTTTTCTTGCAGGTACAGGTGTAGAACAATAGATTTGAACCCAGATCTAGATACCCTTTTTGGCTTTCTTTCAGACGGCGTGAACAGAGACACTTTCAGATCTGTGCAGGTCAGGGTTGACATTTGTGGGTCAAGGTTGACCTTTTTCATAAGATGACATTGGAATGGAGAAATATTTTTGGGTTTTTTTCATCTCTGCGTTCCAGTTTGGGTTCAACTGTCATTTTTTCTAGAAACTCAATACAGACCTCAAAAAACAGCATTCTTTGATCTACAATATTTCAAGGTTAGTGCATTTCTCCCATTCCTTCAATTACTTTCATATATCATTTCTATAATTTTTATTAACAGAATTTAAGGTATCTCCTTTGTTATTCTCCTTTCCAAATAGTTGATTCATTTGTGCATTAGCCCTTCCTTGGGGTTGATCAACTTGGATCTCCCATTTGTGCATTTGAGGATAAA
>MU226426.1:722915-736139 GCA_018584345.1 Thuja plicata | reverse complement strand
CTTATCCATTCTTCATTATCTAGTGCAGCATTGACAGATTTTGGTTCAAACTCACAAATTAAGCAATTTGAGTTTAAAGACTTACTTCTTGTTCTTGTACTAGCTTTCTTATCTCCTATGATCTGGTTCTTTGGATGGTTCCTTCTTACATATCTTACAAGTACATGTAAATCTCTTTGTATATTAGCTTGATCTTCATTACCTTGCATATTATCTTGATCATTATCTTGACCATCAGTAACAACATTCTGACCATCGGTTGCAACATTCTGTTGTTCTGGGTTTAAGCACTATTGCTCGGGTAGAGTGATGGGTTCTTCATAGTATACAAACTTGTTGTAGCCTTCTAGTTCTTTTGTGCTTTCCAGCTGATTCTTTTCTACAAATTCATCAATCTTCACATTTGCACTTTCAACTATTTTGTTAGAAGCCTTGAGTAGACATTTAAAAGATTTTCTTTTGGTAGAATACCCTAGAAAAATACCTTCATCACTTTTTGCATCAAGCTTTCCATTTCTATTATCTTTTAAGACATAGCATTAACTTCCAAACATTTTAAAGTAACTTACATTGGGTGTTTTACCATACCATAGCTCATAAGGAGTTTTCTTTGAGTCCTTTCTTAATTGTACTCTATTAAGTGTATAGATAGCAGTGCTAACAGCTTCCCTCCAGAAGATCTAGGCGATGTCCTTCTCTATCATCAGTGTTCTTGCACAATCAATTATTGATTTGTTCCTTCTCTCAGAAATCCCATTTTTCTATGGTGTTCTTGGTGTAGAAACCTATATTTTTATACCATTCTCATTATAGAAATTAGTGAATTCATCTGATATAAATTCTCCTCCTCTATCTGATCTCAAACATTTTAGATCCTTACCAATTTGTTTCTCTACCATAGCTCTGATATCAATTGTTAGTAATAACTGAGAGGGGGGGGTGAATCAGTGGCCTCAAAAATTTATCCTTTTAAACTTCAATCCACCAATTAATACACCTCAGATTATTAAGTCCATACAAGATGTATTCCTTTGAAATACTTTGAAATAAATAATTGTCTATCAGTTTACCTTGTCTATTCTTCTTCTCCTTGATAACCGATAAGCAGTGAAAATGGTGCTAGATCACATATACATCAATACATCATCATAAAAAATATAGTAGCTCATAATCAATCATGACCAACTAGCTGTGTCATCCCTTGGTGGTCCATGCAGAGGAGCATCTAATCTACTTGGTCCACCACCCTTTGACTGTGTTGCAGCTCGTCAAAAAGGAGTGACTCTAGTAGTAGGATCTGGTACCACTAAAAAATATGTAGTCTAATAATAAGATGCTCTACTACACTATGCAGCTACATCTCTTTGTGCAATATCCAAATCTCTATCCCTATTAGCTAACTGAGCCTATAAAACTACTATGCAAGTCTATAACTAACCTCTCTCTCTACGGAGATGTGCAATCACTGATGCATTTGTTGTACCCTATACTAGTACACCTGTAGGAACTATAGGACTTGTACTAGGCTAAGGAGGAGTACTCATCTATGGTATAACCTATGCACCTGGTCAGATAGTTGTACTACCTGGTCTAGTAACCCTCGCCTGAGGAGGAATCTGTGAGGTAGTCACTCGACTGGAAGCAAACATTTGTGCCGAGGCAACCTGTGTAGCAGGAATCTAAGAAGAAGATGGAATATGGGAGGAAGAAGGAATATGTGAGGATGAAGGAACCTTTCCTGTACTTGGTATTCATGAAGAAGATGGTGCATGTGTAGTCACTGGTGGTGTTGCTCCTGTAATGCGAACTCTACCCTATCTTTGTTGACGACCATGACCTCTACCAGCACTATCATTACTACTACTCAAACATCTATGAGAAGGAGCTCTGACAGCCCCACCACCTCTATCATCATCTCCTTTATCATCACCCTCATTGACCATAGCTGGCACTACCTCATCAGGAGAGGTCAACCAAGGGAATGGATGTTGTACAAAATATACTACAAAATCAAGAGTCATACCAGCATCTATAACATCTAGAGCCAGTGACCATATCATAGGAGCTAATCGCTGATGGTCAAGAATAACATCCTCATAAACCAATTGGGGTCCCCATTATGGCTTCTCATCTTGGGTCCTAGCATATGTTTCCATACCGTAGGGCATGGGCTGTGTAATGCCAAACTGGCATAAGACACGAGTAACTAGGAATCTCTCAACAATATAAAAAGTACGACCATTCAGATATCTCTCTATATAGACAAAGGGCATCTCTCGTCTGTTGCTCCTCCATTCCTCACAATCTAAGTAAGGACACCAGATAACAACTATCATATCATCTAAAGCTCGTCTCCAATACTCTAAATTGCCTAGGTAGGGCTACACCATATCTCCAAAATACATATATACATAAGGTATTCCATCCTATCAAGATCTAGTCACTACTATCCATGTAATGGGGATGTGCTCCCAGGCCCATATCTGTAACAGTATCAACCCTACAGAAAATTATTTATCATGACAATAAACTACCTAGTGCAAATCATGATACAAGTGTGTGAGAAGACAAGTACCCTAGGCTGGTTTACGAGGACTTTGCATCAAATCATCTAAACATCTGCCCCATCCAATTGAAAGACCATGTCCACTCCGATCTGGTACAAGGAATCCACCAATTAGACCTACGAATACTCTGGGCAACGCAAGGCCCTACCTCTCTAATCCCTCCCAATTAATGTGATGCTCTATGACTAATGGATCCTGAAAGACTTGGATACAGGCATCTATACATGCTCGGTCTATAGGATCATAATAAGGTATCTCACCTATCACAGGTATGCAGAGAATATGCCATACATCCTCTAGCGTCATAGTAATATCCCCAGTAGGTAGGTGGAATGTATTATGTTCTGAGTGCCAGTGCTCTATCAAAGAAGTCAGTAAACCATGGTTTACTGTATACTTAGGCATCTCTAAAAGGTATCCTAGCCCACACCGAAATACATCTCGATGATCCTCAACTGATAACTGATCAGTCAAAGACAACACACTGGTGCTTGTGTCTGTAAAGTGCCAGGATCTCTCTACAAAAGGATAAAAACATTGCAGAATCAGAATTGGGGCAAACAGGGATGTGCAAAACATATATGTTCAGCAGTTACCTATTTTAACAGTGTCAGATTGGCTAAGGCATTCATATTTTCTACAGTTTTTGACTTAAACTCTACATTTTGGGCTCACTGTCTCGAAAATGATATTACAGGAGCTAAAAATGATATTATACTGAAAACAATGTTTTTTTTACTGAAAATGACATAATTTTCTGGAAACAATATCATAATAACTAGAAATGGTAAATCAAAAACTAGAAATGATGCGGAACGGTAAACAATGAAATACAAATGGAAAATGATGCAGAAAAGATTGGAAATGATAAACTAAACAGGAAACAATATTCCATTAACTCAAAATGATAATGCAAAGAAATCAACAAAATCATTTAAAAATAAAGCAAGAACATGTATGAAATTCAAACTTTCAAAGTAGGATTTCGACGACATACCACTGGTGGGTAGTGGGCAGGTCTCTGGTGTCGTTGAACAAGCTCGAATCGGTGATCATGCAGGGGAATTGACATCTTTGCTCTCTAGGCTCTGCAAATCTCTATTAGTGAATAGTTCAAATGAATAGTAATTTTGAATTATTACCCTATTTTAATCTCATTTTTGGGGTAAATAATTTCAAGTTTTTAACCGCAAACTATTCTTTTTCTATTACACCATTTTTTCTCTAACTTCGTCCTACGAAATCCAATTTTGACCAAATGAAAAGTAGTATTTTCATGGTTCTGACCACTATCTTTTCTATTGGAATCAAAATATTCATTCCAAGCTGATCATTCTAATTCATATATTTTTATCTAGAAATCAACCCAATTTCATGTCCATTTTGATTCCAAGGGAGCATTATCAATCACATCTAGTCAAGCGATCGTAATACCATATGTTTTTTAAAATCAACTTGGGCATTATCAAAAATATAAATTGACTATGCAAGTGATCAAACAAATAAACTTCAACATAGATGGAGAATCCTCATCAGGTATCAAATTAGTCTCAACATTGTCAAATTTGGAACAAGTGATTTCATCGCTTCATATCAAATTGCTCGCTCTTATCAAATTCAAGTTCTAAACATTAGTAGAGATATCAATTTCATCACATCACATCAAATTGATAGTATCTAAAGTTAAATTCAATTGGAAATTTTAAACAGTGATCAGTTTCAATGCATCTCATCAAATTGATCATTTGTTCAAATCTTTGCTAGAAATCAGTTTCATCGCATCACATCAAATTGGTTGTCTAGTCAATCTTTCTGAACTATGTCTTTGAGATATCAGTTTCATCACATCACAACAAACTAATATTGATCAAGATTTCAGACATCACTGTAATAGTAATTGATT
The DNA here is from genome assembly GCA_018584345.1 of Thuja plicata. NCBI lineage: Eukaryota > Viridiplantae > Streptophyta > Pinopsida > Cupressales > Cupressaceae > Thuja > Thuja plicata. The sequence continues at coordinate 731,669 of MU226426.1, read as the reverse complement.
TCATCACTCACATCAAATTGATTACGTGCTATTATCTTTAGCAATTAGACAGGTGATCAGTTTCATCGCTTCACATCAAATTGATCTCGTGGTCGCTACACTGATCTTTCAGTAATCAAGAGTCTTCAGAAGATTCAATTTCATTTTGTCCAATCAAGTTCAGAATCAATTTCTAATCAAGAGTAGTTGTATCGCTTCATATCCATCTATTCGATCGCTAATCAAAACTAGATGTTATTTGAATCAACATGTTGATCGCACATCGATTCCAAGAGGGGCAAATGTAATCACTTGAAAATTGTCTGATAAGCTCAAAAGCCCTAATCTACAATTAAGTCCTCCAAGTCCTAATTAGGAATACTAATATCAAGCTAATCACAATTATATAATTAAACTAGATCAGTTTAAGTATATAATTCATCAAAAATCAATAATATAAGATCACTCATCAAGAGGAATCTATCAAAAGCCATTAATTCTTCAATTAACCTTGAATGAATTAAATCAAATCAAAAAATAAAATACATGGCTAAAGAAATCAATTAAAAGGAATTAATTAAATCAAATAATTAATATTCCTTCAACATGCCTCAAGGATAAAAGCCTCTAACCAATAGGAGGCAATCACTTGGATCAAGCAAGTTTCCATCTCAACCATCCCTCATGGATGCATCTCAACCACTCAATTCAAATTTGAATTTAAATATTTCCCTCCAAGAATTCTCTATAAATAGAAGCCATTCTGAGCTTATTGGGGATAGGAGAATAAAAATTTAAGCATAGAGATAATGTCAATTTCATTTTAGCTCATCTAGTTCATCATTTTAGCATGCTAATCTAGTTCATTTGTATAATTTGATTCAAATTGTGCATAATTGAACATGTTCTTGAGCATTTTAGGCATTTTTACAATGAATATTTCATTTCATGATTGTCATTCTATGATCTAACATGATTAATCTGAGAGCAATTTACAATTTAGAGTAGAATCTTCATGACTAGGAAGCAATAATTTGATTTCTCAAGGTTTTCTATGTTTTTCATTGATTTGATCTTACTAACCTTGGATATAATGAGTTATTGAGTGTTTGTGTGCAGTATACTTGTAGATACATAATTACACATCACACAAGCATTCTTCTTCGTAGGAGTAAATTTATACCTCCTCTCTCTCCTAAGAAAAACTCTTCATCTCCCATCTATCAGGCCCTAACCCTTCACGGGGTTACCCTCCCTGCGAGAGAAATTTTTCAACATGTCCCATTCAATCTACAAAGAAACATGGTGCTAACTATGCCTTAGGGCACATCAATTGGACCATTGAACCTGTGTTCTCACCATGATTTACCTAAGGGTTCCAAAAATAATCTACCCAGAGGTAAGCTCTCTACAGAGGAACATATCTTTACTTTCTTTTCTGTATGTAGAATTTTGGTCATCCAACACAGAGGCATAGTTGTTGGACTATTTGTGGAAACCCTAGTGGATGGGGCTGCAAATTGGTTCCACCATTTGGCCCCTAGGTCAATCACTGATTTGGATTCCATGAGAACTCATTTTGAGACAAGATTCAAAATCCCATAAGATGAACATTATTTTTTCTCCCAATTAACACAAGTAAAAAAGGATGCATATGTACCTATGAGGGATTTTTTTGCAAAATTCAATAAGATTATAAATAAAATTCATGTCAATAAATGGCCTACTATTGATAACCATAAATTCTTCCTTAAAAATTCCATGCCTCCATATATCACTTTATTTCAGAGAAGAGAAAGAGTAGAAGATTTGGATTCCGCCCAAACTACAGCTATAGAACTAGAAGATGACTTCATCACAGCTGGAAAATGGAAGAAAGAGTTAGAGGCTAGTAGTAGCAATAAAAAAAGTTCTTCTAAAGATATGCTACAATGGTAAAAAAATTATGTAATAGCCCTTAAGAAATAGCTACCAAAGGAGAATCCATCTCTTCATTAGAATTATCAAGATATTCGTAGAAGGTAGCACAAAGGAAGGAAATTGCAACTTCCACTAGCATAATAGTGATTAGCTATTGAAGCTCCCCTAATGCTAGGAAGGGAAACATGTACATATTTCATCTCACAATGGATTATGATGGTGAAACCTATCCTAATATGATGAGATACACACAGTTAATCACCTCTAATGAAGATACAAAGAATACTCTATGCGACGAAACAAACTCAAATTATAATGGAGACTCTAAAAATTAATACCTAGAGTATGAATCTGATTCTGAAGGAAGAGGTGACTATTTTTCAACACTTGGAAAATCCTCAATGACCACCTGAAAAAAAGTCAGAAGAATAAAAAAGGGATCTTTATCCTTCAAATAAATGGCTAATCAAGCTCTTAATTTCCCAAGTCATTGGATCAAACAACTACACCCTAGAGTAATTCTTTTCCAAGTAAGGGTCCTGATTCATTTGATATTTTTTTAGTTCGGCAGAGAATCACATATTCAAATATCTCCTCTAGATTATTTGAAAGTAAATCTCACAGAGATAAAACACCTAATGGAATATTGTAAGCTAGGTAATGCAAAGGTTAATGCATGTTCTAGTAAAATTCCTGAAGATGACGCCTCTGAATTAGAGGAAAATCAATATGATACTAGTATCTTGTACACCACTCCAGGCCAAAAGCCTAAGCCTTTCTATGTATCCCTTTTTATTAATGAACATAAGCTTAACAATTATACCATAGACTCAAGAACTTCATACAATATAATGTCGACCCCAGTAGCTAAGGCCCTTGGATTTTCCCTGACAAAGAATTTCAAAAGATGTTATTCAATGGATGCTAAATAGGTGCCACTGGTTGGCTAGATTAAAGATGACCAAGTAGTCCTTGCATCTCACCCAACCAAGAGATTAAAAATAACCATCTTGGTGGAAGATGTACCACCCAATTATAGCATGCTCCTAAGAAGAAGTTTTGGCAAAGACCTAGGCGGAGAAATAAAATTAGACTTGTCTCATGCAACTGTACTTATTGGGAATAAAAAATTTAAGCTGGAACTCTAAGAGAAATCCAAATTCATAGTGTTGAAATATGATGACCCAAAGGTGCAAATCATGTATGAAGAACTTGAATTTGGATACTACATGTTATATATTAAGTCTGACTCTCCATAGTTAAAAAATGAAGAGGTAGAATCACAGTTGTGGACCTTGGAGTTTGATGGAAGTTGTGCTTCTAGAGGGTTAGGTGCATGAGTGGTGTGATCCTTCCTCAAAGTGACATTATACATCTGGCCTACAAACTAGAATTCAAAAATACAAATAACATTGCAGAATATGAAGCTTTGCTGATGGTGATTGTTGTGGCTAAAGAAAGAGGAGTCAAGGTGCTGAAAGAAAAGGGGATCACAGAGATGATAGTAAAAAAAGTCAAGGGGCTTTTCTCTATTAAAAATAATAGATTAAAGAATTATAGGAACACAGTATGGGATGAAATAGAAATCCTTGACAAGGGGTCATACAATTAAGAGGTAACAAAATTCCCTCAAGAATGATTTCCCTAGAGAAATTTTTTGATATACATGATGCATAGATCTAAAGAAAAAGGCAAGAACAGGGGAACACCTCTGGAGAGTATGAGAGTTTGAAAATTGGGGATATGCAAAACCCAAAGATGATAAGCATTTGAAAGTGTTGTACTGAGAAAGAAAGAATGAAGTTGAAGGATCTACTTTCATCTTACAAACATGTGTTCACATGGTGCTGTGATAACTTGAAAAGTTTCATGGGTGCAAGATTCAAACATCATATCCCCCTGAAACCCGAGGCTTCTTTTTTCCCTCTATAAATAGATGAATTATAACACTAAGGTAGATGATGAAATATTTTGTAAAACTGAAAATATGTTGAAGGAATGAATAATCTATCCCATCCATCATTCCACCTGGGTAGCCAACATAGTCCCGGTCTAAAAGAAAAATAGAGAGATCAGGATCTATGTAGATTTCATAAATCTAAACCAAGCATCTCTCAAAGATAACTATGAATTAACATTTAGTTACAAATGGTGGTAGGTTCGAAAATGATTTCCATGTTAGAAGGATTTCCTAGCTATAACTAGATAGAAGTTGATGAAAGAAACCAACATAAAAAACTTTCACTACTTCATGGGGAACTTTCACCTACAAAGAATGCCTTTTGTTTTGATCAATGTGGGTGCTACTTTCCAAAGGGAAATGAAATTCTCATTTGGAGATCTGAAGAATAAGGTAATAGAAATGTACTTAGATGATCTCATATTTTTCTCTAAGATGAGAAGAAATAAATTGCGTGATCTTGAAGTAATCCTACCAAGGTGTCGAGAACATGAGATTTCCTTGAACCCGAAGAACAAAGTCTTCTGCGTGATCAGAGGAAAATTATTGGGACATATTGTGTCTTGGGAAGGAATTCACTCAGATCTTGAAAGATTCAATGAATTTTAGTAGCTCAGCCTCCCTTCAAGCAAGACTGAGGTAAAATCATTCTTTGGGAAGGTCAATTTCCTGAGAAGGTTTGTGGCTGATTTCTCTGAAACTGCTAGACACATAGCTAATATGATGAAAGGGAATCAAGGATTTAGATGGAATGAGGTTGGTAAATAATTCTTTACAAATATCAAAGAGGCCATAGCTAATGCACCTATGCTGAAACTTCCTAATTTTTCCAAAGAATTTCTCATTTACTCTTAGGCCTCCGAACACACAATATTGTGATACTATTGCAAGAGAAAGACAAAGGATTCTAGGCACCAATCAAATTCATAAGTATACCATTATAGAATCATGAACTAAGATATTGTCAAATTGAGAAGCATACTTTCACCATGGTAAAGGCTCTTAAACATTTCATCTTACACTCTCATACCATCATCTTTGTCCCTGGGCCCATGGTGAAAAGAATTTTAACACAACAGGAAGTGGGATGTAACTCTAGAGGAGAATGAATTGCTAAAGTGTAAGAATATGATATTGAGATCAAACCAACCAAGCTTGTATGGGGAAAAGGTCTTTACAAAATGATACCTGAGAACAAGCCTGAACAACAAGAGGATCTTGCAAAGGTGTTGATGGTAATTCTGCAAGATCCTTGGTTCTCATACATTGCTTATTTCTTAACTTATGGTGAATTAATAGAAGGTCTCTCCCCCAAGAAAAAGAGAAATCTAAGAATAAAGGCTGAAAAGTATTTCATTTTGGATGATAAGTTGTACAAGTGATCCATTGATGGAACCTTCTTGAGATGTGTAGATAAGAAGCAACAAGAAAAGATTTTAAAATATTTCCATGAAGAAGCTTGTGGTGGTCATTTCTCTTCCAGTGTTACATATTTAAAAATGCTCAAGAAATGCTACTATTGGCCAAGGATGTTTAAAGATTCCTATTTTTGGGTCTCAAAATGTGAAAAGTGTAAGATGCTTGCAGCTAAGCCCCAACTAGCTTCCCTACCTTTGAGACCTGTGATAATTGAAAATCATTTTCAGTAGTGGGGAATAGATTTTATTAGTCCCATAAATCCTCATTCAAGCATGGGCCATATGTACATACTGACTATGATAGACTAATTTACCAAATCGGTCAAAGCTAAACAAGTCAAGAAGACCACTTCTGAAGTCATTTGCAACTTCTTAAAAGAAAACATTTTGGTGCATTTTGGCATACCAGTAAAAATGGTTATGGATAATGTCACTTATTTATGTTCATCACAAATCATGCAATTATGGTACAATCATGGGATTCAGTTGGTGCACTCTTTGGATTATTATCCTCAAGGAAACGATCAAGCTGAATCAAGGAACAAAAACTTGGTGAACATCATGAGGAAGCTAGTCTGAAAAATTAGAGAAACTAGCATTAAAAATTGTATGAAGCATTATGGGCTGATTGAATCACTCCAAAGAACACTATTAGAATATCCCCATTCAAGATAGTATATGGTGTCAAAGCTACTCTTCCTCTACCCCTAGAATTGTCAGCGTTTAAATGCAGACAATGGTAGAAGATGCCATATTTAGGGTTGGAGTTGAAAAGAAAATCCTATATTTGACAAAACTCAAAGATTAAAGAGAAGAAATGGTTGATAAGATAACTCAAGATCAAAAAAGGGTCAAAAACCTTTTTGATAAAAGGGCTAGGCCTTGGAAATTCATGGTGGGAGATCTGGTCCTAGTCTAGGACAAGAGAAGATAACCAAAAGGTATGCACACTAAATTTGACTCCCAATGGAAAGGTCCTTTTAGAATTCATCATGCATTTGGATCAAATTAATTCAAGTTATCTTATCTAGATGGAATGACCTTACCTTTTTCTTACAATGGGAAAGATCTAAAGTTGTATCAACTGTAAAAAAAGTAGACCTTCTAACTATACCATATTAGTTAGGCCTTCTTTTCAATTTTGGTGTTCTATTTTCCTGTTTTGTGTTGTTTGATCCTTTTTTTGTGTAAAACCAGAGATTCTAAGTCCCTTTTGAGTCCTTCATTGTCCTCGTCCCTAGTCAGAGCTATTTGTTTCCATATTTTAGTCTCATTTGTAAAATTGGATTTGAAATTGGAAAAATTAAGAATACTTGACTTTAATTTTGGAAAACGGGTCTTCCCAATGTTTCAAAAATTACCATCTTAAAAACTATTTCAAACCTTCTCTTTAAGTCAGATTTTGGTAATTTTTGTTTCCATATTCACCATCCTTTTCCCTTTGTACTACCTCACATCAAAATCTGATGAATAACGTTCAAGTCTTAAGTTCACAAAAAAAAGCATAAGCATAAAGTTTCAGGAATAGGGGCTTCTACTACTAAAGCTTTGGGGAATAGTATCTAGGGAAGGAGGTTTTCAAATTTCCAAAAAGTAAAGAGAAAATAACTAAATGTCTCTTTTCATAAAATTAATGATCATAGTACAAAAGAGGTCAAAAAGAGAAGTACAGTGGTAAGATTTTTGAATTTTTGAAAATAGGGACCCATGAAGGGTAATCCGCAACATTTGCAAAGTTAGAGCCCATTTTTGGAATTTCCTCATTATAGCTACTTCACCTGTGTAAGTGAAGCGAGGAATGCACATCATCACCTAATGAAAAGAAAAATATTCAGAATCAATGGTGCTAGGGTGCTATTTTTGAAATTCCACACAGTGATTGTGGGTATTCTATAATGCCTATATTTGAAAATTTTTACTAATGTAAGTAGCCCGCCATGGGTCAAAATAATAAATGAACTGGATGATTTACTTATAGAGACATATTTTCTATCACTTAATGCATTTAATGTCATCAATGCACCATGATCATCTCAAATTTACCTCGATTGCATGATATCTTGTAGAAGAAGTTAAAACAAAATATCATTGCAGTAACTATGTATGTATTTTGTGGATCCTACAAGCTACAACACAACACTTCAATAAGTCATTACATTAGTGCAAAATATAGAATAAGAAATAAGATCAAACACTAAAACTGACTTATTGTTTCCTATCTAAGAGGAGTATGAATAATGCAATAATTGCCCTCAGATTATGCATTAATCAATGACATATTCAACTTAGAATAAAATATTTTAAAGAAAATAGCCTATATGCTCAAGAAATAGTTCATTTTAGCTTTCAAATTGAAGATTATAACAATGCAATTAAGATTTTCTCTAAAATTAATAAAGACTCTTAAGAATATGTTGGTTAACAGTTTGTCCTCCCGTTAGATTTGTAATCTCTGACTCTTTTAGCACCCAAGGTGAGAGAACAAAAGGATGTCACCAACAAATGGGTCAGTATATGTCATCTATCACTACCCTCTGAATTGACAGGTACAGCTACCTGATTGTGTTTGTTATGCAATGAATGTGTCTTTTTATCAATCATCAGGTTTATTCCTTGTGTGATTTAACCAAATTTCTTGTAGACACAAACAATTCAGGCAAGGATAATCTGAAGATAATCTACAACCTTTAATAGAATGCTGATTATAGATCATCAGGAAGACTACCTTCTAACTAAACCTGTCTATTCTAAGAATGCATAATCTACTAATGAGAACAGAGGCAAAATCGTATATAGACAGCAAATAGAATTGCTTAGACTGCAACTACTAATCATGAAATGGAATTCAAGCAGAAATTACAGCTCCATATACAATTGTACTTTCCATTCAGATGCTGTGAGGTCCTGTCCTGACCTGTCCTAGTTTGACTTTCATTTTGACACTTGACTCATCAGGATGATATTTTGAGTATTGACATTATGGTTTATGCATGCTGTCTTTTGGACCTTATGAGTAGCGTGTTTCAGGTTTTGTTGATGATCACAGTTACCGTACTCTTTATATCTATACACATGCTTATTTTGATACCTTGATTTTTCATGATATATGCATACAACTTTGTTTTGTTATCTTTTGATATTATGTTCATTAATGAGATCATGGTTCTAGAATATGATGTTAACACTTGCTTATGCAATATGTAATGTTATATGATGTAGACGTATACACATGTATATTGTTTAGAAGATGCTATCATCTTATGTTGAAATGTTTATTAATATAAGTTTGTTTTCATAATGTACTGACATCGAGTTTGAGGATGCAGGGATATGGTCATGGTTTAATTTGGGGAAACAAGATAGGACCAAGTGCAATCCGTAAAGCCAAGGTCAACTCTAGTAAGAGAGTGTGACCTCATTGTATTGTATTTTCTTTTGTGAATGTGATGACTGATTATGTATGATTGATAATGGTTT
>MU226426.1:692741-718381 GCA_018584345.1 Thuja plicata | reverse complement strand
GTATTTGATATCGACAATAAATTTAAACCCATAGTTTATTTATGTTAGTAAATTATTATTTTGTGGGTTTAGTAACATAAAGAAATTATAAATTTGGATGGGTATTAAGGCTTTTAACTTCTTAAAATATTATATATATAAATGATTTTAATAAATTATATTTTATTAAATTGAGATTTAAATTTCGTAGCAACCTTAATCCTCGCCGAATCTACATTTTAGTAAGGGATTAATTTACAGGATTCATTTTAATAAAATTATTAATATTATATTATAATGAACCATATACTTAATGATGTAATCCACCCTAATTTTATTGATATGGAAAAACCTTAAGATTATTTTTATCAGTGAAATTTTATTAAACTTCAAGGAGACCTAGTTTTCATATGAAATTATTAATTGTTGAGATTAATGTCATTTATATATTAAATAAATTAAGTTTAAATTTCCACTCTAAAATTACTAAGACTATTATAAATACAAGGTGATCATAAATTAGTGTTATGCTTTCTTTTCATGAAAGTTGTATTTTGTAAAATATTTAACTAAGATTTAAATAATTTGGTGAGATGCCCTTTAGTAGGTTTATCACTTTAGTATTAATACTTTTATCAAAATTAGGTTATTAGGATTCTAGATTTAATTTAAGTTCTCTATTACTTTCTTTTCTGAGTGCCCTCTAGTGAGGTAATATTTTTAAAGGTGTTTCCGCCCAAGCGATTTTACACCCCCGGGGCTTCGCATCATTGGGCTTGAGTTGAAAATTTGTTGGTTAATTTTCGTTGTCATAGTTGTACAAAAAAAAAATTTAGATTGTGTTTTTGCCTAGATTATTTTGGGCATTACAGATGCAATCTAAATAACAAGGTGAATAGGAGAAGAATCATACATGACGGGTAAATAGAATTACTTTCACTACAATCACATACATGAAAATGGAATCCAGCAGATAATTTCAGCTTCATATATAATTTTCCTGTCTATTCACATGCAGATATGAACTAAAACAGAACAACAAACAAGGAAAAAGCTTTCTGTAAATGGAATTACTTCCGCTTCAACAACCAGTTTGCCGACCCAGTATACTGAATTCTTTACAGAATTTATAGACTTTATAATACATCAGGCTTCTAAGAGCCAATGACCCTTCCTCTTCTTCGAATACAAAGAGACAGAATGCAAAGAAAAAGACTTTTCAAATCTGAGCACTCGAACAGTCACTATAGAATCTGAAACTCTTCATCTCCAACCAGCATTGTCAAGCTGAATCCATTGGGCCACAGAGTCGAAACATTACTTACTCTTTGAATGAAAACCATGGATATATCGGCTGGCGGAAAATGGAAAATGAGCTTCTCCGGCGGAAAATTGGATTGAAGCTTCTCCTTGGCGGAAAATGAACATGAGAGGTCATTTTCTGCTTTCTTTGCGGAAAACTCAAAAAGTGCTTCTCCTTGGCGGAAAACTCAAAAAGTGCTTCTCTGCGAAAAATGTATGAGGGGGGGCAAAAATGTCTTTGGCGCACCCGATTTTGGATTTTTTGGTATGGGTTCTTGCAGGCAGTTTTAGATGAAACTTTCTGAAGACAAAACATTCCTTTATCGATTTTATGGAAACCTAGATCGATAGCTTTTGGAAACAAGTCAAAATCATAAAAATGGAGGCCGGCGGGTTTTGAAGAAACTGGTGCAAAAATTCCTTCATTGCGGAAATCCACTTGATGAGTGCGACCTCCGCTATGAAGCATTAATCTTTGCAGAAATCCACTTGATGAGTGCGATTTCCGCAATGGAGTAGTGCCTAAGTGTATTTCCGCCCATCGAGTTTAGGTACGCGGGGCTTTTCATAACTTAGAACAAGTGCTTTAATCTTTTAATAATAATTGAAAACTATTTATAACATTACTCCTTACTTTTGCGAAAAAGAACCTAATAGGTGCGAAACCCACAACCTTGTAAGATTCAGTTTTGCGGAAAATGCACAATGAGGTGCGATTTCCACAATGGCGCATCTGAAACTCAATTTTCCGCCTTGAAAGATCTCCGCTATCTTTAATCCAAATCGTGTTTTGTTTTTTTCATTGGAATCATTGAGGTTTAGAGAACCGATCCATGTATTAATTCCATGGAGAAAATCCACTGTTACCATTTTTTGAAAATGCACTGGATCAATGCATATTTGGCTCTGTTATACTTTCAAATGATCAGTCCACGCCTGAATCTGAAGAATCTTCTCTGGTTCCGTTGAATGTCTGACACTTATGACTCCCAAACATCATTCCATCTGCTGAAAAAGATCATCAATAAGAGCATATTATCTCTGTCAGGTTGGGATCTACAACCTACCCAAAATGAAGAGACTTTGAAAGCAACCCACCCGGCATGAAGCAAGAAGGCAATGGCAGGGAAACCTGGCAAAGACTTCCTACCTTTGGGAAGACTTAGACCTAGACAAAACCAAACTGACTTGACATGACCATATGACTCTAATAATGCCAAAAAAATGGGTGACTGGAAGTTAGACAACAGAATACTAGCAGCATAAGTTTACTTCTAAAATTAGGGGCAGCATAAGGATGCTTTAAAAAATTAAGATTTAGGGGCCCATTGATCTTAAAATTCATTCTATTTATATAAGGATTAAGTGAATGAGAGGTTGAGATTGAAAGTGGAAGAGAGGTGGAGATTGAATCTTTGGTGATCCATGTGAGGTGATCTAAGTGATTTCACTCTAATTGGTTAGGAAATTGACTTTCCCTTTTGTAAATGGAAATGTAATTTGGGGATTTATTTAATTCCCTTTTTATTAATTACTTTAGCCATGTTTAGAATTGTTTTACTTGAATTGAATTGTTTTTTATTTAATTCAATTATTTTTATTTAATTGATTCAATTGGCTAAGGCAATTAATTTGATTTAGTGATTAAAACCACTTAGGAGATTAAATTTGATTTAATGAATTATGCCAATAAATTGAAGAATTGTCTTGACATAATTAGGGGTATGATCACACTTAGGGAAAATAGGGTCTATGGTTAGAGTAGACCAAATTAGGGTGGTTACATTTGTCCCTATATGAATAGATGTGCAAGAAACACATTGATTCAAAGAAAGTTTTTGATGTTGACTTCAGAAAGTTTGAGAATTTTGCACTTGATCAAATGAAATGTCTAATGAGATCAGTCTTGCACTTGAGTGTACTAAACTGATAGAATTGACTTTGAACTTGATTGAACAAAAGTCAAATAAGAAAATATCTTAAATATACCAATTCTGAACTTGGTTGTTGCCTAAAAATTGATAATACTGACTCTGAACTTGATTGAACAAAGGTCAGTACAAAGGTGCTAGGAGCTTAATAAGAATCTAAGAAAAAGTAGACATAAGATATCCAGCTTGTGAGAACCAAACCCTTCAATCCACCAGTCCTGAATTAGTCAAGGAATTGTCATGCCTTTAGTTTGTTTGATAATGAAGTCATTTTAATGTTGTTTCCAGCAAGAATGTGATTGATTTTAGTGTGATCACGCCCCCTCAAGAATGAAATCAAAGGAAAAAGAATAAATCCCTTTGTAGAATGATGTATTAGTTGAATAGATCGATTGAATCGATAAAGAATCAATTTGGAAGAAGTGGAGAAGTGAAGGTGTGTTAAGAGAAAACATAATTTTACCAAGTTAATCACGTTAAAATATGAGATTTGAGTCTGATAAAATGATGTCTAACCAAGATTGTTGAGGAATAATTAGCAATTTGATGATATAGAACCTAGCAAATTGATTACGTAAAGATTGCAAATCATTTTCGAAACATATGGAGCAATTCTACATTTCTTGAACATCATTTGTGCATTCAATTTCTTTCCCGATTGATATGAAAGAGAAAAAAATGGGTTGCAGTTGTCTGGGAGGAATTTTGGAGCTCCTAAATAGCTTAAAATGTCAAATGTATAGGTCCAAATTCACTTTTTACCCACTCGTTTTCTCTATTCACCTTGGTAATTAAGAGAGCTCTGCAGAGAAGATGGTGGTCCCTATGGAGAAGCATTGTCTCAAGCTCGGTCGACAACATCAATGTCCAACAGACTACCTAGCTCCAGTAAGTACCTGAAAACCTAGCTTGTCAAGTTTGCAATTTTCAATTTTATGCATTTTTTCTCAAGATATATGTATTTATATTTTGCGTCATTTCCAGTTTTTAGCATCACATCCTGTAAATCACACGTCGCATCCAGTGAATTAAGGATCACACCCCATTCTTAGATTTTGGATTGCATCTTGTAGGGGAAAGTAGGAATTTCAATTTTTTGCACCCTGTTGAAACAGGGTCGCACGCGGCATCCTGTTTTGCGTCATGTGAAAACAGGATCGCTTCATGGATGCCCCATCACATCCTAAGAATCAAGGATCACATACCATGAAAGGGATCACATCCCATGAAAATAGGGTCACTTCTAATTTTCAGCTTAGTTAATTTCCCATTTTGACTATTTTTCTTCTATTGACCATCAAAAACACTTAGCAGACTTTGTTTCTACTTAATTTCCTTAGATAAAACACTGATGTTGAACATTTATGCATCTTGTGATCAGATTCCTTTTAAGGTTGTTTCATTTCAAGGATCATACCCTGGTCAAGTCCTTGCACTATCGAGGTAGTTGACTAATGATGAGGCAGAGTTAGTGGCTCAGGTTGGTCTACTATCTTTGAGGGATTTACCCGACATTAGGGTAAATCAAGGGTTGTTGACTACTTTGGCTAAGAGATTTCACTCAGAGCACAACACCTTCCATCTACCTACTAGTGAGATGACCATTACACTAAAGGATGTGTGGCAGATTTTTAAATTTCCTATTATGGGTCAAGAGATGAAGTTTGACTCTACATTTGCTTCATCGATTGCTACAGCATGACAATTATTTGATGATGATAGAATTACTCATCGATACCTCACATGGGATGACATGTGTGAACACTATGAGTTTCTTCCTATATACTTGGTTGGTTTGATCAAAGGTGTCCATATGTCTGACTGAGGACAGCATGGATTCATGCTCGGTTGGGTTGACATGCTTGAGTAGATGATTGTTTCAAGATAAATATTTTCATGGGGAAATTATATAGTTGCACACATGTATAGAGAGTTACATGAGATCATGTACTATTATTCTTGAAGTATGATAGTTGGCATCCTGGTACTTTAGATCTGGGCCTGGGAGCACATCCCAGTTATACGGCTGATAGTTGATAGACAATGGTTGGAGAAATAGCCTTATATATTCATGTATTCTGGTTAGATTTAGCAACCCTATCTGGGCAAGGTAGATTATTGGCATCAATTATTCGATGACATGATAGTTGTAGTATGGTGACCATACCTTGATTGTGAGGAGTGGGTTTCTAATAGATGACAAATGACATTTTTCTTCCAGAGTAGGTACCTGATTGGTAGGACCAGATATATTATTGAGAGACTTGTTGTCATGCATGTACTGAGACAATATTGCCAGATGCAAGGTAGATGCCAAGATATTTATGTATATGCACGGATTCGAGATGAGACACCACTGTGGGGTCCTAAGTTGGGTTACAAGACTACACAAAGAGAGATTAGAGACATGGTAGAAGTACCCTAGGATCTTTAGGATGATGTATCAGATGCAAGTTGTTCAGATGGGTTACATGCTCAGATGTTGCAGCATCCATTTCCTCGGTTCACAATGCCTGATGAGGCTATTCCATGGATTGGGGATCCACTAGATTATGATCCTGCTGATGACCATCATGTTAGAGGTTAGGGAGGAGATCAAAGAGATAGAGGAGCTATGGGGAGAGATAGAGGCAAGGATGGTGGGAGACATGGTGGGAGGTGTCCTCCTCCTGATAGGGGACAGGGTCCATATGATTAGGATGATGTAGATGATAGGGGTGGCAGTGCGATGGGTGGTGGAGAGGGTGCCAATAGTAGTGGGAGGCAGACTTGATTCAGATTTTTTTCTCCCTAGAGGGATCCAGGTCCTTTTTGACTAGAGATCATCAGATACAGAGATAACATCAGTAGGATGCTTAGCTGGATAGGACACAGGAGAAGTCCTCAAGATGAGATACAAGCAAATGCTCTTCAGCTATAGATGGAGACACATTGGCATAATGTGAGCTTGAGCATGAGTAGTTCAGAGCGAGGATCACTACATTAGAGGCCTTTCTTGCAGATAGAGATGCACAGGTTGAGCAGCTCAAAGTAGAGAGATACAGGTAGGGTGATATCCTTAGGGTAGAGAGAGACACTCAGGCTCAGATAGCTACTCACCAAGGACAAAGAGTAGCTTACTACTTCGGTTTATATCATGTTGTGGTTATATAGGGTTAGAAAGCATTGCCATTTTCATGCATGGCTCAGTATTCCGAGGGGGCCATGCCTCCACCAACTCCATTTGTACCACCTCCTCCTCCTCCTCAAGATTAGGGAGAGGGTGGTTGTCAGTCCTGATACTGCATTTTGTTATAATTTTGATATCATATTGTATATCTGGATCCTTCTGAGATCATTCTTTTGTGCGATGACATTTATACATGCATATTTAATTCACCTGATACTCTGATACTCTTTTGTAGATAGTTCCATAGTTTTGATCTGTTCCATACCTGATATATCTGAGATAGTTGATCCTTATTTTTGATATATTAGTGACTTCTCTTGTTTGGATAGATGATTTTAGATTTGATGCACATATGATTATAATTATCTTGGTCTCTTGATGAGGTAGATTAGATATGTGATGTCATCATTTATGTTGTTGATTTATTTATTGATATAAATGTGTTTCAAATGATACTAAATGAATATGAAATGAATGTTTTTGAGATTTTCTTTATGCAAATAAATGTATGGATGCATTTAGGATGTAGAAATAAATGCAAGACATGAATGCTTTGTTTTTTTTTCTTTTCTCTTTCTCATTTAAGAATGCAGAATGTATGTCAAGGATATGCAATGACATGTTATATCAATAATATTTGATGTATGTAATTATCATGGATTTTGGACGAATCAAGAAATCATTTTAAGCTCAAGTCCTTTTTATGCTTTTATCTTTTTAAAATGAATTATGCAATCTCTAGATGCATCTATATGTAGACTCTTTGGAATGCCACTGATTGGCATACATTATAGTATTTTATCATCATTGGGCATTTGTGTAATGGACATCACCTGATAGTACAACTGTCACTAATACCCACTGGTATCATGAAAGTATGAATACTATGTGTATTGGATGCAATGTTAAAAATAAAATTTAGGCATCCAGGCATAAAATCCAGGACGACAATTTAGTTATCACCTTTTACTATTAAGAATCAATTTTTGTTCAAGTGTAATGTAAGATATGTGACCTATAATGACCTTGAAAATTCATATCATTGGGTACATCATAGAGCATACACCTTAGTGAGAATCTGATTTAGAAAATAGACAAGGAAATTATCTCAACCTCACTGTAGTTTACACATAACAAGGATCAAGATATATGCGACTATCCACTCATGTTGGTATCTCTTACCATAAACATCCAAGGTGAAAGTTGTAGGATCATTGAAACAATCACCATACATAGAAAACTAATAAAACATTATGCCCCTTGTCCTTTTGACTCTTTGTCTTTAATTATACGGCATGGAGTAACTTGGAAGACATAATAATCACCAATTGAGAATCAATCAAAGAAGATTTACGACTGCTTAAATGCCCCTAGTATGAAACATCATTGGAATAGAAAAGAGTCATAATCAAACCAAGATCAAACTATGTGTTTAGGTAGTATTGAGAAATACTGTAGATTCATTTATCAAGCACAATAGAGATTTATCAGTCAGAATTTGGAATTTAAGTAATATGTTTTCATGTCTGAATATATGCGAGATTAAATTTGTCAGTAATTGCAATCTAATTTAGTGTTTTAGAAACACTGGTTGATTAAAGTGTTGAGAAACACTATTTTTTTTTTTATTAAAGTGTTGGAAAAATACTAGTTCATTTAAGTGCTAGATTAAAGTGTTGAAAAACACTAGTGTGATGTCAGTTATAGGTAGATGGTGTTGAAGAAACACATTTAGTTGTGATAGTGACATTTAAGTGCAAGTATTGAGAAATACCATTTTGAGAGGAAAACCATCCTAATAAGGACCTAGGACGACCTAGTAGACACAAACACAACATGCTAGCAAAGATGTCCCTAGTGCAGAATGACTATTCCTAAGATGCAAATGCAGACAAACCCCAAGCAAGGATAGGCCATTTGTAAGGAATCAGAGTCACCAAAGAGCACGGGTGTGATTATGAAGGTTTAGTACCATTGATGCATTGATAGATAGAGCACAAAGTTTGAGTGATGCCTATTTTCCAAGTTTTCACCACTCGAAAAAGCTTTTTATTTTGGCTACCAAGATGCCTATTTGCCAAGTTTTTATCAAGGCACTTTTCTTTTTTTCAATTTTTTTTATTTTGCTATATTTACTTTTTAAATATTTTTTGTAGTATCAAGGCACTTGTTTGCCAAGTTTTCACCAAGGATACCCTTTTTCAGGACTTTTTTCACTATTTTTGGATTTCTTCAGGATCAATTTTTTGATTTTTTTGGGTATTTTCAAAGATTTTCACTGCATAGGCTCTGCTAGCCAGACATCAAGTGTAGAACCGCTTAAAATGTAGGGTATTAATGGGATCAGGAAGAACATCTCCCTCAGGTGTAGCTAACTGATAAGCTCTAGTCCTAAAAGTTGCACTAATGACATAAGGTTTCAGCCAGTTTGGTTCAAACTTATGTTTCTGTTCTCTGTTTGGCTGGTTTTTAGGATTCTCTTTCAGGATGAGATCCCCCACTTGAAAGTGTGTTGGTTTGAACTTTTTATTGTACCCTTTTGACATGTGTTTCTGGTACACTTTCAGATGATCGAACACTTATTGCCTATGCTCATCAAGTAAGTCTAAAGAATTTATCCTATCAGTGCGGTATTGTTCATCAGTAACCAAACCTTTTAAAGATACCTACAAAGATGGGATTTAAACCTCAAGAGGTAATGCTACCTCAACACCATAGACTAGGGAAAATGGCGTGGCTCCAGTTAGTGTTCTGATACTTGTTCTATAGGCCCAAAGTGTCATATTTAGTTGCAAATGCCAATCCCTTCTAGACTTACTCACAGGTCTATGTAAAATTTTGAGAATGTTCTTGTTAGATGCCTCAACTTGTCCATTACCCTAAGGATAATAGATTGAAGAACAATGCTGAGTAATGTGAAACTATGTGCAAAGGTCTTCAATGTCTTGGTTTTTATATTGGCCCCCATTATTTGTTACAATTGAAGAGGGTATCCCATATCTACAAAGAATGTAGTTCAAGATAAACATAGCCACCTATTTTCCAGTGGCTTTGATTAGTGGCACAACTTTGACCCACTTAGTGAAATACGTAGTGGCTGTAATGATGTACTTGTGCCCACTTGATGAGTTAGGATGTTTGCTAAAATGGCCAGTGTGTTATGAATAGTATGAGTTCTCTAGCAGGAGTATGGATGAGATTTCCATGTGTTTGGCATTTATGATATGTCTTTGAAAATAGAACAACATCTTTTTCCATTATGGGCCAGTAATAGCCTACTCTTAGTAGTTTCTTAGCTAGTGAAAATTCGTTCAAGTGCGATCCACATACACCTTTGTGAACCTCTTTTAATGTGTTTTCTGACTCTTCTATTTCTAAACACCTAAGAAGTGTACCATCGAGACCTCATCTATATAAATTACTAGTAATGAGGAATTAACATGATGTTGTCCTAATTAAGGCTCATTTTTCATTCCTTGATAAACCATCAGGTAAAGTTTGGTCAATTAGATAGGTAATAAGCTTGGCATATCAAGATTGGTCTTGGGTATTCAAGGCATAAATTATTTGGTACTCATGGGTAGCAAAAGCTGGGTAGGACAATTCTTCCACCAAGAAGTCATAGTGGAGTTGATAGTCTTCTAGTTGTAACATGGATACCAATGTAGCCATAGCATCTGTAGCTCTATTTTTTTTTCATGGTATTTGTTGGAATGTAACAAAGACAAAGTGCTTTTTCAATTCATCAACTAGTTGTTTATAAGGAATCTACTTCTCATATTTAGTTTGATAGTCTCCATTTACTTGATTAATAATAAGCTGAGAGTCACCATACACATGTAACTCTGTGATTTTCCATTCCATAGACAATTTAAGACCATTCACTAAGGCTTCATATTCAGATATGTTGTTGGTGTATGGAAACATCAATTTGTATGCCTTGGGAATCTTGTAGCCTTGAGGATTGATGAATAGAACTCCTGCTCCAGAGCCTTGTTGTGTGAAAGAACCATCAAAGTACATCTTCCATGGATGCTCAGTTAAATATATTATAGTTTCATTAGGAAATTCAATTATCAGAGGTGCATCATCTTGCAAGGGTGAATTAACCAATTGATCAGTAAGGAATTTTCCTTTAATAGCCCTTCTATCATGTCAAATTCACTCAGAATCAAGACCCACTTTGCTATCCTTCTTGTTAATTTTGTCTTGCTTAAGAGATATTTCAAGGGATCTATCTTTGCAATGAGTTTTAGTGTATGTGAAAGCATATAATGTCTCAATTTTTTTTATGCAAGGACAACTGCTAAGAAAGCCTTTTCAATTATGTTGTAATTGAGTTCATAGGATAATAGTGTTCTGCTGATATAGTCAATTGCTCTTTCCTTTTTATTTTCATCTTCTTGAGCTAGCAATACTCCCAACAATGTAGCCATAGCTGAAATGTATAGGAGTAATGGATTTTCATGAATAGGTTCCATAAGAATGGGAGGAGCAGCTAAGTACTCTTTTAGTTCTTTGAAGTTATTTTCACAATGTTCATCCCATTTGAAGGTAACATCCTTATGTAGTAATTTGGTGAAAGGTTGTTCTTTTTCCGCAAGTTTTGACATGAACCTCCTGATTGACTGGAGTCTTCCTTGCAATGTCCTCATTTGACTAATGTTGCATGGTGGTGACATTTCTAGTATAGCTTTAATTTTTTTAGGGTCAACCTCAATTCCTTTTGCTGATACTATAAAGCCTAATAGCTTTCCTGATTGAACTCCAAAGGCACATTTCTTTGGATTAAGCCTGAGTTGGAACTGTTCCATGCGATCTAATATCTTTCGTAAGTCTTCAATATGAGTACTCCTTATTTTTTATTTTTCTAAGGTATCATTCATGTAATCCTCCATGTTTTTATGTATCATGTCATGGAATATAGTAGTCATGGCTCTTTGGTATATAGTACCTACATTCTTTAATCCAAACGACATAATGTTCCAGCCGAAAGTTCCCCATGCGCATGTGAATGCAGTATTTTCTTGGTCTTTAGGAGCAATTTTAATCTGGTTATATCCCAAGAAACCATCCATTAGCGAGTACATTTGATAGCTTACTATAAGATCTATGATCATATCAATATTTGGCAGTGGAAAATAATCTTTAGGACATGCTTTGTTTAAGTCCCTAAAGTCTGTACAGATCCTTATAGATTTAGCTATTTTGGATACTAGAACCACATTAGAAATCCATCCTACATAAGCGATGAATCTTATGAATCCAACTTTCAGTAATTTTTCTAGCTCTTCTTTTACCAGGAATGCAACATTAGGATTCATCTTTCTTAGTTTTTCATTCATAGGTTTAATCCCAGGAGCTATAGATAAATGGTGCATTATTAATTCAGGATCTAGTCCAGGCATATATGTGTAAGACCATGCAAAATTGATCTTTTTCTCTTTTAGGAACTCAGTGAATTGTATCTTATCCTCTTTTGATAAGGATTGTGCTAAGTGATCAAATTGAGGAACTTCAGATGTTCCCAAGTTAACCGGTCGTGTTGGTTCTATCAGAACTAAAGATCTTTCTTGAAAGTGTTCAGGAAGGATATCAAGAATCTCATCTTTTGGAACCTATGAGAGGTTTTCACCATTAGATACATCTTTTATTTTTAAATTTTTAGAATCTGACGCTGTCACAACATGGTTTTCACCATCAATTCTTTTCTTCTTTTTATTTTTCATTTTGTGACTAAGAAACTTGATATCCTCCTCTATCATGTTCAAGCTCCTTATATTGGTGGAAGAGGGATAGGGTTAACAAGAATTTAGGTACCAAGCCAAAGTATAGTCATTAGGAAAGTTCATGATAGGTGTAGGGTCTAAATTATCCCAATCAATTAGATCAGGATTTATAAATGATAATGAATTAGAGTCTGGTGAGGACAACATCGCGTCAGCGTCTAAACTATTAATTGACAAGACATGTTCTGTTAAGTCAACTTCTACAACATTTAGATCATCAGGAATTAAATCATCATTAATAGGGTCGTTGTTAGTAATATGCAGACCTAAATCTAGTGACTCATTAGTTGAGTGTTCTTCTTCTTCTCTCACCAAAATAGAACTCATTGCTTGTATTCTCATAATATCCTCTAGACCTAGTAAAAGACAAGTTTCACCATCAATAATTCTAGTCAATGGTATCTCATATGACTCTGGAACAATAGCACCATTAGGGGGAGTATGAAAACTCTCTCCTCTTTGAAACATCGGTGAAAATTTATGGATTAAATCTACTTCAATGTCCATGGTGGAATCATATAGAACATCCCATTCATAATCATGTGAGTTTATTATTTCATCATCTTATTTGTTTAGAAACTCCGCAATAGTTACCTGATGTACCCTATTAGCCACTTGTAGATCAAAGTGAGGTAAATCTAGGACATGTGAAATTGTGACTAACTTCCCCTAGTTAGGATGTAAATTTTTTTGTTGGGGTATTTCTTTAGGAACCTCTTCTAGTAATAGGACTTCTGGAAATTTTTTTGTTGTGTCCTCTTTTTTTGGAATAACAGTTTGTAATAATAAAGGAACCTGAGCCTCTTGTTGAGAAAAATTTGGCACATATCTCTCTCCTTGATATTTGGGATTCTTAGTACCAATGTGTAATAATCTCTCATATGATGTCCATGTCTCATTTTCTACTATTTCATCTTCATCATCACTATCTTCATCAAAGATTGGATCATCTCTTGAAGTAGGATTTTCAGTTTTGTTGTTAAAACCTAGCCCTATTTTGTCTTTGGTATTTCTAAATTCCATGTGCATAGGTTCAACAAGCCCTTTTCCTTTGTCTCCTAAATGTCTCTTCCCTTTATATCCCATATTTTTGAGAAGGTCATATCCTTTACCATACTTTTTAGGGGATATTTCCACATGTTTTAATTCATTTTCTTTTGGTTCTCCTTTGTAAAGCCAAGCCAAAACTTCTTTTTCTTATTTTTCATCCTCTTGAGAGGTATATTATTTAACCATGCTAGTTTCTTTGTGAATTTTTGGTTCTTTTAATGTAATAGGTGTGAAAGATGAAGAAGATTTTCCATAAGATCTTAGAGACACTAGCAATTCTATCAATGATGGGGTCATGTCTAGCTTGTATTCTCCCATACTAGTTTCTTCAAGTTTTAAGGTCTTTCCAAAGCTTCTCATAACCATGTCTTTAGTAGTTTTAGGTATAGAATCTTTTGGAACTTCCTTGTTATGAGGAACCATACTATAGCTTTGACATTATTGCAAGTGTAACTGGCATCTGCAGGAATTGTTACTTTCACCCCATTACGTGGGAATTTGATACATTGGTGGTAAGTAGAGGGTACCGATTGCATTTCATAGATCAAAGGTCTCCCTAATAGTATGTTATAAGACAAGGGTAGATCTAGAACTTGACATATCACATTTCTTTCAACTGGTCCAATTTTGATTGGTAGAACAATAAGGCCTTTAGAGGATCTTTCTTCTTCATCGTAAGCTTTCATAGTTATCTTACTTCTTGAGTCAATGGTTTGTTCTGAAAGTCCCAATTTATTTATCAGATTGAGAGTACAAATGTTCAACCATGCGCCTCCATCTATCAATACACATCTAACACTAGATTTGTGAATTAGGACTTCAATATGTAGGGGTTGGTTATGTGAATGTGTCAATGAATTGTCATCTTCTTGTGAAAAAGAGAGATAGTGTAGTGATGAGATATGATTAACCATTTCTTGGAACTTGTCCACATCAATGTTTTTTGGCACATTTGCAGAATGTAGGGCTTGTTCAAGAACTTCCATATGCACTAAGGAGATTTTAAGTAACTCAAAGATAGAGATTTGAATAGAGGTTCTTTGCAATTGATCCACCAAGTTATAGTTTGTTGCAGGAATGTTAACTATTTGTCTTGCTATTGGTTTGGGAATAATGACAATAGGTACCTTGGAAGATGTTGTTGGTTTTGATGAGGAACTAGTTCCATTGATTGTGACATGTGCTTGACTTCGAGTCACCACATTTGATTGTGTAGATGTATCTTTTTCACTTTTAATAGTGATCACATTGATTGATTCATATTTTATGTCCAACATGCTGATCACATTATCATTATTGGAGTAGGTGTAATTTACTTCATTTCCCTTAGAAGCTTCCCCTTTTTCATAATTAGGAAATGGTTTGTTGAATGATGTATGGTCTTCATTAGTGGTGTGCCCTTCCACTTTGATCTTTCCTCCTTCAATAAGGTCTTCTATAACATGTTTAAGTTTCACACAATTATTAGTCTTATGTCCCTTCTTCTTGTGAAAAACACAATAGAAGTTATCAACCCACCATTTTGGTTTGACCTCTGGTTCCCATAGTTTTGAATCGGGAATTGTAAGAAATTTTTTGTCCAAGAGTGTTTTCAAGAAAATATCAAGAGGTTCTCCCAAAGGAGTGAATGTTTGTTCAGGTCTATAGGTCCAAGGTCTACTCTTGTTGTTGTTCTTGTTTGCTTTAGGTATTGTAATTGTTACCTTAGCTTCCTTGTTTTCTTGCATGTTGTTCATCAAGTTGAACACTGCTGGTTTAGTAGAGTAGGAGAACCCAAACTAAACCAAATTTTTCTATAGATTCCAGGGGTTCCTTCAAGGTCCTATGAGGTCTTAGGTGATATTTAGACATAGGGTTAGACACTATATCACCATGTAAGGCCATAGTACCAAGATTGGCACATTATGAGCCCTTGGGTCACTATGAGTCATTAATCATCCCAAACCTTAGAAATAGGTTTTTTTTGAGTTTTTAGTGTTTGGATCCACTAGGGATCACCTAAATAACATCTTGACCAAATTTGGTCACTAGATTTGCAAAATTGCAAAAAATGTAAAAGTTGTCAAGCAACTTTTGAGCAAACTTAACAACTTTTCAAAAACCAACTCCCAAATGGTCAATTTAGTTAAAAATTTTCATGTAACTATTGGGAGTGCCTAAAATATCCCTTTTAGGTGGGTGGTAGGCTAATGATGTACTTTCATATTTGAAAATCAATAAAAGTAACCATTTTCTTACATTCTGAAGGAAACAGTCACCATGTACGGTCAGGTACATACAAAGGGGCATGTGAGTCTAACACCAAGAGTTAGGGGTATGAAACT
Source organism: Thuja plicata (assembly GCA_018584345.1). Classification (NCBI taxonomy): domain Eukaryota; kingdom Viridiplantae; phylum Streptophyta; class Pinopsida; order Cupressales; family Cupressaceae; genus Thuja; species Thuja plicata. The sequence continues at coordinate 702,837 of MU226426.1, read as the reverse complement.
AATTCCATTTGGTTTTGGTCTCATGTGTTGATCAATCTTGGTGTGTAAGTTATTCAATTTTCAAACTCACTGCCTAGATTATAGGCCCTAATTCAGGGTTTCTTAGGAAATTAAGTGTATATTCACTTTCCACCATGGGAATTTAATGAACCTTGGTGAAAAGCTTGTTCTTATGATGCTTCTCAACATTCTTCAAGATAGGCTCTCCAAGCTGCAGGGAAATGGAAATGTAGTGATGCCCTAGATGTATATCCTTATGTATACACCTATCCTAATTTAGGAAAGCAGTCATAACTTTTGTTTAGGGATTGACCAGAAGCCCTAAGTCAGAGGAAGAGTCATTTGTGCACACCCTCAGATGAAACAATCATCAGTTTGGTCATTGGATGCATCTAAAATATACTCGTAGTGTAAATGGAGGCCTAATTAGGGCTAATCGGTGAAGCAATTTGGTGTGTCAATCTATCTTCTTTTCAATTCCAAGTTCTAGGGCTTGAGTCCAACATATTAGGCCATAATGCGTGTCTGAATCTCTAACCAATTCATAGTTTTATGTGGAAGAATCTCATTTGAGATAAAATTTCCTTCTGAAAAAGGCTACAAGCATAGTCTTAGGTTTGTGAAGCAACCATGGTATATGGATTTCATTTGAGTGAAAGAACCATTGGAACTAAATGGTAGGGACCTAAATAGACCATACCTAAAAGCTTAGGTCACCCCTGGTCCTATATGTCATTTTGGGGTTATCATTGTAAATCAGGGTCATTTGCTTGAGAGGCTAACCTAGGTAGTTGGTGTTGAGGGATTGGTCAAACCTAGTGATTAGGTTACCCTTAGGGTTTTGGGGTTGTGAGAACCTTAACCAAGTCCCTTTTTCACACTTGTGATAAGTGTTAAGCATTTTTTCTTTGAATGATTGGTGATCTATTAATCATTGCCCTATTTTGGTCACTTTGAGCCTTCAAGTTGCCCACTTTGTATCAAGTGGTATCAGAGCTATGTCTGCTCCTGAGGATGAAGATGTCCCTTCAAGGGTTAAAAACATTGAATTGGAAAAAATGGTGAGAGAACAAAGGGAAAAAAATCCAGCCTTGACAAGGAGACTGCACGAGTTGGAAAGCAAGGTAGAAAGGGGTAAGGAAGTTTACTCTAGTGATAAAGATGGGAGTGAGATAGATGAAGACGCCCCTGATCAGGATGAGAACATTCCTACAAACCAGAGAACCCTTCTAGATGCCTTGAAATCTATGGGGAGAAGAACCATGGAGGAAAATTTTGATCTACCAACGTTTAGTGGAAAGATGAATGCAGATGTGGCCTTAGATTGGATAGAGGCCCTAACTAGCTTCTTTGAGTGTGAGGACATCCCTAAGAAGCAAAGAGTGAAGATGGAAAGATCCACGTTGAAGGGAGCAGCCCTAACTTGGTGGAACTTCATCCAAATAGAGAGGTTGAAGAATGGGAAGAGCATGATCTATTCATGGAACAAGATGATTGCATTGGTCAAGGAGACTTATGTGCCTAAAGACTATGGGGTACAACTCCATAGAAGGAAAAAAATCCTAAAGCAAAAGGATATGGATGTAGGGTCATACACTGAGGAGTTCCTAAAGTTGTGTATGAAGAAAAATGTGGTAGAAGATGAAGAAGAAAAGTTGGCAAGATATCTGAATGGTCTAAAAGTATCCATTCAAGAGGAACTCAACCTACATTGCCCTACCTTAGTAAATAATTTCTATAAAATGGCACTCAAGGTAGAGGAAAAGTGGAAGAGAAAGAAAGAGTTTGGAAAGGGAAAGAATAATGACAGTGGGAAGAATTTTAGAGGTAGAGGAACCTCTTAGAATAGAGGACAATACAGTGGTAATAGCAGTAGGACCCTTGACCAAGGAGACAAAGAGAATAATGATTCAAACTCTAGAGGAAACCATAGAGGGAGAAGACCCTTCAATAGGGGAATGAAAAACACTGGAAGAGGAAATGGATCATTGAGGTGTTACTACTACAATCAATTAGGACACCATGCAGGAAGACTCCCTGAGAAGAGGAACAATAACAACCAAGGAGAAAGGAGAGAACAACTCATTAAAGAGGACAATACAAGGGACTTAGAACCAAAGGAAGGAAAATGCTTGATGATGAGATAATTCTTCCTCCAAGTTCCATAAAGCCAAGAACCTCCTCAAAGAAATAACCTCTTTAGGACAAAGCTCAAATGCAATGGGAAGGTATGTGACTTACTTGTTGATTCTGGTTCAACTAATAATTTAGTGTCTTGTGAAATGGTTCAAAAAATAAATCTTCCTAAGAAGCCTCATCCTTTTCCTTACCACATGTCTTGGTTAACAAAGGGTCAACAAAGTCTAGTCATTGAACAAGCATGGATAGAGTTTTCAATAGCATATTTTAAAGATAAATTTCTTTGGGACATTGTTGAAATGGATGCCTCCCACATCCTTTTAGGTAGGCCTTGGCAGTATGATGTTGATGCCACACACCATTGTAGGAAAAATACCTACTCTATCACCAAGGATGGGAAAATATTCACCATGAAACCCTTGCTTGATAACAAGACTGAGAAAGAACCAACTATCATAGCCATGGGGGATAAAGAAATATTAAAAGTTTTGAAAGAATCTGAAACTGAAGCATATGTCTTAATATCCAAGCCTAAGGATAATGTAAGATCTGATAAGGATGATCCTATACCAGAAGAAGTTTAGAAGTTACATAAAAGGTACAATGCTATCACTGCTAGTGACCTACCCACAACCCTTCCTCCCTTAAGAGATATTAGTCACCAAATTGACTTGATACCTGGCTCCTCTTTTCCCAAAACATCCCCATACAAAATGACTCTAGTGCAGTATACTAAGATAGCAAGGAAAGTGAATGAACTACTAGAGAAGGGACTCATCCAAAAGAGTCTCAATCCATGTGTTGTCCCTTCAATTTTATCCCCCAAAAAGGATGGCAAATGGAGATTGTGTACTGACAATAGAGAATTTAACAAGATAACAATAAGATATAGATTTCCAATCCCAAGAATGGAAGCTCTTCTGGACCAACTAGGCACTGCTTGTTACTTCACCAAGATTGATTTAAAATCAGGATACCATCAAATTGGGATTAAGCCCATAGATGAATGGAAGACGATGTTTAAAACAACTGAAGGTTTGTTTGAATGTCTTGTCATTCCTTTTGGGTTAAGTAACACACCTAGTACATTCATGAGATTAATGAATGAGGTCTTTATTGATTTTATTGGAAAATTTGTGGTCATATATTTTGATGACATTCTCATTTATAGTCATAGAAAAGAGGAACACCTTGATCATGTTGAATAGGATCTAAGAAGACTCCATCAACATAAGTTAGTGATTAACTTGGAAAAATGCATTTTTATGAAGAAGGAACTCATCTTCCTAGGTTTTGTCATCTCCCAAGGTACCCTCAAAATGGATCTAGAGAAGGTTGCAGCAATAGTCAATTGGCCTCCACCAAAGAACCAAGGTGATGTTAGAAGATTTCATGGTTTAGCAACTTTTTATAGAAATTTCATCAAGAATTTTAGCCATGTGTGTGCTCCTATGTTGGGCACAATAAAAGGTGGAAAGAAGACTAGATTTGAGTGGACTAAGGAGGTAGCAGATGCTTTCCAATATCTCAAGAACAGAGTGGCACAATACCCAATCTTGGTACTCCTTGATTTTAGAATGGTATTCACTATTGAAACTGATGCAAGCAACTTGGCCATAGGGGTAGTCTTGAGCCAAGAAGGTAAGGCTTTAGCATTTTTTTATAGAAAAATTGAATGATGCCAAGAAGAGGTATTCTACTTATGATTTAGAGATTAATGCAATGGTGCAAGCCTTGAAAAAGTGGAGATACTATTTACTCCCTAAATAATTCATTGTTTATACTGATAACCATGCTTTAAGTTTTCTAAATAGTCAGGAGAAGCTTGGATTCAAACACATTAAGTGGATGGAGTAGTTGCAAGCATATACCTTCAACATAAAACACAAAAAAAGGAGTGTCCAACAAAGTGGTTGATTCCCTAAGTAGAAGGGTTGGATTAGTTGAGGAAGTGCAAATTTAGAGTGTAGGGATTGACTCCCTAAAACACATATATGTAGATGATACAGAATTTGGAGAAGGTTTTGAGGTATGCACCAAAATGGTTGGAAAATACCATACTAAATTTTTTGATTTTCTGATTCAGAATGGATTATTGTTTAAAGGAGCCCAATTGTGCATCCCTAAATGTTCCATGAGAACAAATATCATTAAGGAAAAACAATGTGGTGGCTTAGGAGGACATTTTGGCATAGATAAGACCACTAAATTAGTAAAAGAAGTTATTTTTGGCCAAAGATGGGGAATGAAATTAAGAAATTTATTGAGTCTTGTACTAATTTCTAGAAAACAAAGGGTGTATCCTCTAACCAAGTATTGTATCAACCCCTACCAATTCCCTCTAGGCCATGGGAATCAATTTCTATGGATTTTGTTATGGGCTTACCAAGGACAAAGTAGGGTTATGATAGTGTTTTTGTAATAGTGGACAAATTTAGTAAAATGGTGCACTTTTTCCCTTGCAAGAGAACAAATCATGACTCTCATATAGCACACCTATTCTTTAAAGAAGTGGTTAGGATACATGGCCTACCACAAACAATAGTGTCTGATAGAGATGTCAAATTTCAGGGTCACTTTTGGAGGACACTCTTCAAGAAGTTGGGCACAAATGTGACTTATAGTTTAGCATACCACCCTCAAATAGATGGGAAAATAGAGGTGGTAAACATATCACTTGGTAATCTCTTGAGATGCTTAACCAAATAGTATACACAAATTTGGGACATGATCCTACCTCACGCAGAATTTACATTCAATGACTCCATGAATAGGTCCACTGGAAAGACACCATTTCAAATAGTATATGGACTTCATCCTTAAGGTCCATTGGATTTAGTAGAGTTACCATCTAATTTCAGAGTGAGTGCACAAGGAGAGGAGTTAGCCAAACTAATCTCTAAAGTGTAGACAGAGGTAAAAGAATCACTACAACAATCAACTATGAAGTATAAAGAACAAGCAGATAAAAGGAGAAGAGAAGTTCACTTTAAAGTTGGAGATAAGGTATGGGCACACCTAAGGAAGGAGAGACTCCCTAAAGGAAGATATTCCAAGTTGTACATGAAGAAGATTGGTCCTTGAACAATCCTCACCAAGATGGGTGAAAATGATTATGAGATATCCTTGCCTCCTACTTTATTGATTTCTCCCATTTTTAATATTGCAAACCTCACCCATTACAAGTGTGTTGCAGACATTTTCAATGTGTAGGGATCACAAGTTGAAGTTGATGGAGACTACTTAACAGATCTCCCACCAAGCAAGCAAGTGGAACTAGACACCATTTTGGAAACCAAAGTCTTGAAGAAGAAAAGGAAGAACAAGTACATGTAGTACTTAGTAAAATGGAAAGGACTCCCTTCAATAGGTTCTACCTAGATGATAGAGGACCAGATCCAACAACATGGAACCACGGTTGACCATCTATGCTCATGTGGGAACTTGAGTTCAAATCTCATGGGGAGTATGGTGCAGGAGCACCCAAACTAAACCAAATGTTTCTATGGACCCTAGGGGTTCCTTCAAGGTTGTAAGAGGCCTTTAGTGATATTTAGACACAGGTTTAGACACTGGATCACCATGTAAGGCCATAGTACCAAGATTGGCACATTATGAGTCCTTGGGTCACTATGAGTCATTAATTAACCTAAACCCTAGAAATAGGTTGTTTTTTATTTTTAAGTGTTTGGATCCACTAGGGATCACCTAAATAGCATCTTGACCAAATTTGGTCACTAGATTTGCAAAATTGCAAAAAATGTAAAAGTTGCTCAAAAGTTGTCAAGCAACTTTTGAGAAAACTTAACAACTTTTCAAAACCCAACTCCCAAATGGTCAAGTTGGTTCAAAATTTTCATGTAACCATTAGGAGTGCCTAAAATAGCCATTTTAGGTGGGTGGTAGGCTGATGATGTACTTTGATATTTAAAAATCAATAAAAGTAACCATTTTCTTGCATTCTGAAGGAAACAGTCACCGTGTACGGTCAGATATGGACATAGGGGCATGTGAGTCTAAAACCAAGATTTAGGGGTATGAAAATAATTCCATTTATTTTTGTTCTCATGTGTTGGTCGATCTTGGTGTATAAGTTATTCAATTTTCAAACTCACTGCCTGGATTATAGGCCCTAATTCAGGGTTTCTTAGGAAATTAAGTGTATCTTCACTTTCCACCATGGGAATTTAATTACCCTTGGTGGAAATATTGTTCTTATGATTATTTTAAACATTCTACAAGATAGGTTCTCCAATTTGCATGGAAATGGAAATGAAGTGATGCCCTAGGTGTATATCCTTATGTATGCACCTATCTTGATTTAGGAAAGCAGTCATAAATTTTGTTTGGTGATTGACCAGAAGCCCTAAGTTGGAGGAAGAGTCATTTGTGCACATGAATCAATCATTATTCTGGTTATTGGATGCATCTAAAATACACTTGTAGTGTAAATGGAGACCTAATTAGGGCTAATCAATGAAGCAATTTGGTGTGTCAATCTGTCTTGTTTTCAATTCCAAGTTCTACGACTTGAGTCCAAGGTCCTAGGCCATAATGGGTGTTTGAATCCCCAACCAGTTCATAGGGTTATGTGGAAGAATCTCATTTGAGATCAAATTTCCTTCTGAAAAATGCTACAAGCATAGTCTTGGGTTTGTGAAGCAACCATGGTATATGGATTTCATTTTAGTGAAAGAACCATTGGAACTAAATGGTAGGGACCTAAATAGACCATACATATAAGCTTAGGTCACCCCTAGTCCTATATGAAATTTTGGGGTTATCATTGTAAATTAGGATCATTTGCTTGAGAGGCCAACCTAGGTAGTTGGTGTTGAGGGATTGGTGAAACCTAGTGATTAGGTTACCCTTGGGGTTTTGGAGTTGTGAGAACCTTAACCAAGTCCCTTTTTCACATTTGTGATAAGTGTTATGCATTTTGGCTTTGAAAGATTGGTGATCTAGGAATTAATGCCCTATTTTGGTCACTTTGAGGCCTCTAGCTGCCCACTTTGCGTCATTTAGGATTAACATTAGCTGGATCTATCACTCCATCATTAAAAACATTCTTGTTTTGTTTCCACCATTTAGGCTTTCTCTTATAGTTGGTAGATTTTTTTATCACTTTGAAGGATGATTTCTCCATTCTTAACCATGACCTCTTCAATACGGATGGCATTTTTAATCATCCTATCAAAGCTTGGTGAATCTTGAATTTGTAATGCATAGTTCAATTTAGGTATCAAGTTGTTTATGAAGATTTCCATCTTTTCTAATTTAGGAATAGCTCTTGAATAGCTCGCAAAGATTTTCCTCCACCTTTGTAGAAAGTGTGTAAAGGATTCATTGGTTCTTTGTTTTTTGTTACACAAATCCATCATGGTTACATCATATTGTATATAGTAGGAGTAGTGTTGGACAAAACCTTGTATCAACTCCTCAAACATTTTCACCTTAGGTGTGAGTTTGGAGAACCACTCCATAGCATTTCTGCCTAGACTTCCTGAAAACAGTCTCATTAGGTATGTTGGTTCATGCATGTACTCTATGCTTAGAGCACAAAACTCTCTCACATGGTCATGTGGATCAGCCTCTCCCTTATACTTTTCATATTTAGGCCTTTCCATGTTGGGAGGAAATGGAACCATGTTAATACTCTTATCAAAAGGAAATGGGCAAATGGAGTCCAAAGAGTATTTTATTTTTGGTTTAACCTTCTCTTGTTTGAGTGTTACAAATTTAGCTTGCATCAAGGTTAGGTTTTTGGGGAGAATAGAGATAGGGGTTGGTATCTCTTTTTATTTTAGTCTTTCTATATCATAATCTTTAGGTAGCTTCACTCCAATAGATGCTATATGTAGAAAGTATTTCTCTTTTTCTTCACCAATTATCTTTTCCAAGGTTCTTTGAAATTTCCTACTTTGTTTGAGTCTATTGTACACTTCATTGGGTACGTCTCCATCACTATCTAAGTCAAACAAAGGGTGAGTAATGTGATTTTATTCATCACTAATATTGTCTTGATCTCGCTGGTTTTTCTCATTGTTGTACTCTTTGAAGGCATTACGCTAATTGTTTCGAGCAATGTCCATTGTTGGTGTGGGTGATTATGTGTCAAAGAGAGGATTGTGAGATGTTTCTCCTTGTTGAAAATGTAGCAATATAGGAGGTACTTCTAATTCATCAGAAAGATACTTGTTACATCTTGTGTTAAACATGAAGCTGAATCTCAACTATGTCCAAAGTTTTCCAACAGTGTCAAGTGAAGTCTCAAATTATTCAAGAAAGTGTGTCTAAGATGTAAAGGATTGTTTGTTGTTTGATGGTAGTAAATGACTCTAGCGTCAAAGGGTTAGAATGCCTTGATAATGTGTTGGGAATAAAAAAAAATTTGAGAGTGAATATACCACACATTTTGAGACCAATTGTAAGAGTCCAAAATGACATGCAAGGTAGACTTGACTTTTTTTTTGAAACAGCAACAGAGAGACCAGAAAAAAGGAACATGGTTAGACTAAGGAGACAAAAGGGAACCCAAATAAAATGATTTTATTTGAGAGACAAGTGTGCAACTACTCGCTATTTTGGATGCGACACTTTGCAAGCGAGCTAGAAAAGACCAAATGTGAGCTTGTGATAAACCAGATGCAAGCCTAAGTATCTAGGATACAACCTTTCTCCCTAAAGGTGATACAAGAATGACCAGATGCAAGCTAGTACACTTAATGCAAGTTTGCACAACTAGATGTGAGCAAGGACAGACTAAAGGCAACTCTCTGATGTTCTATCAAGTTTTTGTCTGATTCATCTTGAAGTTTGTGCAATTTTGTCTGACAGTAGGTTGTTTTTTACGCTTTCCAGTGAGTGAAAAATATAGTATATAGTCATAGGATTAAATTTTTTTTCTTGTTTGAATGATTTTTCTTTTTTAATGAGCTTTCAAACACATCAATCATTTTTGCATTATTAGAGGTGAACAAACACATCCTTAATCCATAGTGTCTAAGCATAGGATGAAAATATTTTCTCTTAGACTTAGGTCCACACTCAAACGATAATCAGAATATGGCTATCACCAAGCATGCAATAGCTCTCATTATGATACCATATTATCTAACTCCAAATGCAAGTGAGGGCACGAAATGACAAGTATCTTGGGAAAATTACTATTTTCCTTGCACAAAATTTATCACCCTTTCGGGGATGAATCGGGTAGTTTTGACTACAAATTATTGTTTATGATAGGCAATCCATTTGAAACTGTCTCCCATAGAATTGCACAAGGCAAAATTGAGGCATATATCCCTATGAGTACTCAAATATGTGTAGTATCACAAGCAAGATTCAAGCATCTCCGCTCTACACATACCCAATCATGTTCAAGGAATGATGTCGAAATTCCAAGAACAAAACTGGCTCCGTCTTCTGAAGGTTTGGCATAAAAAATATCCTCACTTGGTTCATTCTTGGGAGATTTTTTCCTCAACTGGTAGGACCTCTAATATTTAATAATCATAAAAAGGATTGGCAAACTTAGGATTTCTAGATTTATGATTCTTCGAAAGAAGAAGACCATACTCTCCTAGTCCATTTCATTTTCTCCCAAAATCACTTCAATCACTTGTTCATTCCCTCAAACAACTTCACTCACAACTAAATCCCCCATGTAATACCCCTCTAACCCTAAAATAAGTTTTGTGTTTTTGAACAAAGTAAGATTTTGCATTGTTTTCTTACAACTTAAGTTGTTCATAATAATTGTTTGATCTATTCCTATAGTTTGTTTACAATGATTTCATAAACCAGTACCTGAGGATTCTAATATCAGAAATACTATCTAAAGGTATAATTTTTGTATGTATTTATCTCTATGTATGTATTGAGGAGCTTCAAGACCTTTATGAATATAGTTAGGATGTTATATATGAATATATATAAGCGATTATTTATATTTTCT
>MU226426.1:655049-677411 GCA_018584345.1 Thuja plicata | reverse complement strand
TGCAATATTTGAATAGTCAAGGAAAGTTGAATCAAAGACATTTGAAATGGGTTGAATTTTTGCAGAGTTACACATTTATTTTGAAACATAGGAGTGGAAAGTCTAATAGAGTTGCAGATGCTCTTAGCAGAAGAAAACTTTTGCTAATAGAGATGCAGATTAAGGTGGTTGGGTTCAAGGAACTCAAGAGTTTGTATCTAGAGGATCCTGATTTTGGTGAAGCTTAGAAAACTTGTACAGAACTTGTTACTCTAGACAGGATGAAGTGACTAGATTTCATCATTCAGGATGGAATGTTATTCAGAGGGAGCCAATTGTGCATTCCACAAAGTTCTGTGAGGGAAAATCTCATCAAGGAGAAGCATAGCGGAGGATTGGCTGGACATTTTAGTCAAGATAAAACCCTTGCTCTGGTTAGTGAGAATTATTATTGGCCACAGTTGCAGCAAGATGTCAAGAATTTTGTATAGAGTTGTAGAGTATGTCAAATGGAAAAAGGAGCAAAGAAGAATATAGGACTGTATCAACCATTACCTATACCAGAGAAGCCTTGGGAGGATATCAGTATGGAATTTCTTCTTGGTTTACCAAGGACTCAGCGGGGACATGATTCAATTTTTGTGGTGGTTGACAAGTTTTCAAAGATGACACATTTCATTCCGTATAAGAAGACAAATGATGCTATTCATGTGGCTGAATTATTTTTCAGAGAAGTGGTGAGACTACATGGTCTGCCAAAGAGTATAGTTTCAGATCGAGACACTAAGTTTGTTGGATATTTATGGCACACATTGTGGAAGAAGTTGAAGATAGACTTGAAGTTAAGCTCATCACATCATCCACAGACAGATGGACAGACAGAGGTGGTGAATAGGAGTTTGGGAAATTTGCTGAGATGTTTGGTTGGAGATAAGCCAACATGCTGGGATTTGATTCTACCACAGGAAAAATTTTCTTACAATAATTCTGTCTACAGGAGCACTGATAAATAACCATTCCAGATTCTATTTGGAAGTAGTCCTAGAAATGCTTCAGAGTTGAGGAAGATAGACAAAGGAGAGATAAGTAGTGCTGAAGCTAAGGATTTTGTAGAACATTTGAAGAATATCCATGAGGAGGTGAGGAAGCACATTACCAAGATGAATGCACAGTATAAAGCTAAGGCAGATGAGAGAAGGAGGCACAAAGAATTTTAGTTTAGGGATGAAGTCATGGATTATTTGCAGAAGGAGCAATTTCCAGTTGGTACATATAAAAATTTGAAAATGAAGAAGTTTGGGCCATGTAAGATACTAAAGAAGCATGATTCAGGAAATGCTTATGAGGTAGAATTGCCTAATGAGTTGAATATTTCACCAGTATTTAACATTGCAGATTTGAAAGAGTACCATGAAGGGGCTATTGAAGGCAAGGTCACAAAAACACAGTGCAGTATTCCAGCTACTACTTCAGCTACCAAGGAGATTGAAGATATACTAGATAGTCGTGTTGGCAGAAGCAACAGGAACAGGACATATGAAGAATATCTGGTCATATGGAGAGGATGACCTGTAGAAGATTCATCATGGCTGACAAAGGAGGAGGTTGACCAGCTTGGTTTTCCTTTGCACACTTGAGATGTGACAGGGTCACTTCTCAAATTACCATGAGTGTCTGATGTAGGAGCATCCTGGGTGTAAGGGCAATCTTGCATCACCCAAAAATATGTGTTTTTCTATTCAATAAGGGCTATTTTGTACAAAGCTACTATTTTTTGAAACTTACTATTTTTAGTAAGTTGGTCGTTTGAGCTCAGAATGTTCTAATTTTCTAGGTGAAGGTTCATCTTAGTCATATAAGAATGCTAGTTGAATTTCATTGCTAGATCATCTGTATTGGTGAAGTTATTAAGGATTTACTATTGAGATTTTAGGGTGCAAAACCTTTGAGCCCAATTTTTAGGACCTTAGAGGCTTTAGATCGAGGTCGAACCCTTAGCTGACTGGTATTTTTCATGTCAGGCACTGTAGATCGCGATCTCCCCTTTCTAGAAAGTGGTTATAATAGCCAATCGGAGCTACGGTTCAAAAGTTATGGCTTCTGAAAGTTGGGCTACCTAATCTCATGTTTTGTAAATATTTAAAGCCGACCCTTTTGTAATAAAAGTGAAAAATAATTAAATGCTAAGGGTAGTCAACCTTAATGGATAGATTTCTGGAACATTCTCAGGTGGTGGAAAATTGCCTATTTAAGGAAGGACCGTGGTGTTTTCTAGGGCAGTTCTTGGTGGTTATTTGAGGCTTTGTCCTACAGATTATGGTAAGGGATGCCCATGTGGCTTTTGATATTGTAATTCTGAAGTTTGTAATTCCACATTTGTGGGGCCAATAAGAAGCCAATTTTCTATTCTTGCAAAGTTCTGTTGTTTCTCTTTATTTCTGTCATGTACATGTGGTATTAAGGGGAGTCCCTTCATCAAAATTCCTCTCAAGTTTTAAATCAACTTTTGATTTTCTAATTTTCCTTGAAGGAAAAGAGCATACTCATCTGATTGATTTGACAAATGATTAGAAAATGCATTTTAATTTGAAAGTTTGAAGAACTAAGGACAAGTTAATATATGAAAATTTTGTAAAGCTCAAGTTAACAACTCCTTTTTCCACCCTTTTTGAGAAAAAATGGTTTAAGACAACAATCTACAAACAAATATTACGCTATTTAAAAAACAGAGGAAAACTAGATGAAAAGATTAGTGATTAGACAAGAAAAAATCCAAGTAAAACAATGAAATGTGATCCTATTTTCCCTGAATGCAATTTCCTTTATTCAATGTGAGTGTATTTCCTAAATGTTACCAAGGATTTACCACATGTGATGCTTTACCAGAAGTGAGGAAAGAATCACCAGATACAAGCCCCGATATCCAGGATGTAAGCCTATTTCCGAGATGCGATGCAATTTCCCTAAAATGAGCCTTGATCACAAAATGTGACCCTATACCTACAAACAAAGAAGAGAAATTAGCTCAAAATAAAGAGAAAGATGAGGTAAAATCTGAGATTCTACGCCACGGTGGGCACCAGAAATGTGTGTATTTTGTGGATCCTAAAAGATGCAACACAACACTTCAATAAGTCATTAAATTAGTGAAAAACATAGAATAAGCCATAAGATCAAATGCTAAAACTGACTTATTGCTTCCAATCTAAGAGGAGTATGAATAATACAATAATTTCCCTTAGATTATGCACTAATCAATGACATATTCAACTTAGGATGAAATATTTTAAAGAAACTAGTGTTAGAATACTTCAGGGATAACTAAGAGGGGGGAGGGTGAATCAGTTATCAGAAACTTTATGTTTTTCTTATACTTATTAATCCAAATTGATACAAAGTAAATGCACATTCAGATTACACAACACATAATTTGATTACGGGGAAACCAAATGGTAAAAACCTCGGTGGGAATCAGCACCCACAAAGAACTATACTAGTTTATAGTAATCCCTATTAAAAGATCATTCAACCCTGTTAGGAGTTGTTCATTACAATGTAGTAGTATAGTGACCTGGTTAAGGGTCTAAACCTGTTAGGAGTCTTTTACAATAACCCTATTAGGTGTGGTGGACTCACCATCCAAGGACTCACTATCCAAGTGGTGAAGGCTACAACCTTCTGGTTATTTGATACACATTGTATCAACAAGGTGAATTGCTGTTTGTGACACTGCTTGTCTAATCAGTTCCTTTTGTGCATCGATGATTTAACCTCTTGTAAAGAACTACATCAATATTCTCTATGTTCTGAAAGCTTCTACTTCAATATCTAAATTATCAACATATGATAAATATAGCTCTGCTGCTTTAACACTCTGTACTATTTTTCTTATCTCTAGCTTTCACAACTCTTCTTATCACAAATGACCTTCTATAAGTACATTCTCAAAGTATGAGATCATGGGTCCTGTAAGACAACTCTTCATAACATCCTTTTTAGGTCTACTAAGTGCGCAAGCATAATTACAACCATGCAAGTATAAACTGAATAGACGCGTCGCTTCACTAAGTCAGCTTCACCAATTTAACCATAACTTTGCAATCTTCTTGAAACACGTTTGGCACCTTTGGATTCATATCACCAACTCATAACTAATCATGAATATACACACGCATATCCTAAAGATAGGTTCAACTCAAGAATATGTCACATATGTCAGCCTTAAACTATTATACTCCCAGAACTATAACCGCCAATAACAGAATTACATATCTTTACTGAAACATCATATCTAGGTTTGCGTGTATGAACATAGCATAATAAACATGTCAACAACATGTATCTATCCACGCAAGTCTTCGTATTATCATATGGATAAGTACATATAGAAGTACTATTGTGTATTATATGTTGTCATCAATGACAAACATATAATCAATCAACTGTTCAGAATCAAATCTCCAACAACTAGCCTATATGCTCAAGAAATAGTTCATTTTAGCTTTCAAATTGAAGATTATAACAATGCAATTAAGATTTTCTCAAAAATTCATAAAGACTCTTAAGAATACTAGCAACATAATTTTACTTCTAAAATTAGGGGCATCATAAGGATGCTTTCAACAATTGAGAATTAGGGGCCCATTAAGCTTAAAACTCATTCTATTTATACAAGAATTAAGCAAGTGAGAAGTTGAGATTGAAAGTGGAAGAGATGTGGAGATTGAATCTTTGGTGATCTATGTGAGGTGATCCAATTGATTTCATTCCCATTGGTTAGGGAATTGACTTTCCCTTTTGTAAATGGAAATATAATTTGGGGATTTATTTAATTCCCTTTTTATTAATTAATTTAGCCATGTTTAGAATTTTTTTAATTGAACTGATTTTTTTTATTTAATTCAATTATTTTGATTTAATTGATTTAATTGGCTAAGGCAAATAATTTGATTCAGTGATTAAAACCACTTAGGAGATTATATTTTATTTAATGAATTATGCCAATAAATTGAAGAATTGTCTTGACATAATTAGAGGTATGATCACACTAAGGGAAAATAGGGTCTATGGTCAGAGCAAACCAAATTAGGGTGGTTACTTTAACAGGTGCAAAAGGTATTTTTATTTTTTCATGTCACTTTCCTCTTAGAAATAGAAATTTATTATGGCTTGCAAATACACTGAATGGATCTTTGATATCATGGGTATGATCACCACAATGACATCAAGAGTGAATGGAAAGAAATCTGTAATACTAAATTAAATCACTTAGAATTGGGAGATCTTTACAAGAGAATATTTCACTTAGAGCCTAGACATCTAATCATAGAAAAATTGGTTAAGAGTG
This sequence comes from Thuja plicata, assembly GCA_018584345.1. Lineage (NCBI taxonomy): Eukaryota > Viridiplantae > Streptophyta > Pinopsida > Cupressales > Cupressaceae > Thuja > Thuja plicata. Next base: position 672,085 of record MU226426.1, on the reverse strand, counting down.
GACTCATGAAAGCTATCATGTTTTTCATTGCTATGAAATCTCCAGAGCTAATCAGGGAATGAATTTCCCATTTTGAACCAAATACTAGGTAGATCAAAATGTCCAATGAAGAGGCTCTCGTCACTTTAGATAGAACCACCATCTAGAACTTGTTAATCAACTAATGAATATATAATGGAGATGATGAAGACTAAGTGATACCGGGTATCATGATTGTAGAAATGGTTAGATCAGTTGTAGTTTTGTCATTGATGTCAACAAATTGATTAATTGATTTTTATTATGTTACCATATCTTAAGAGGAGAGGTTAAATGGGTGAAAAATACAGTTCAGACAATGATGAATCAATGATGATACATTTGTTTTATACTATATATTTGATGTTATCAAATTGGTACAATTGATTGATCAAGTTGAAAACTCCAAAGAGTTACCAAGTAGGACTGAGTCATTCGGTAGAATGATATGTGAGTCAGTCACAGTTACCAAACACCGAGTTAAATTCAAGCACCGAGCATTGAAGAAGAGTTAGACTAAATTGTGAGAGTTCCAAGAAAAGTACAAGTTTTGAGGTAAAAGTGAAATGGTTTACTGAGTTGTGAATTATGAAGAAGATGATCGAACGATAGAGTGCAAATGATGAAAATTAAAATTAAGGAGATTAAGAGTAAAAAATGTGTCTATATAAATAATGAGAAATATGAATAGAGTTACAATGGATGGCGAATTGAATAGAGAAGAAGAAGTTGAAGAATAGCACTTACCGAGAAAAATAGAGAAACATAGATTGAAGAATCTACAGTTTGAGAAAGAGATCAATGGAGTATGTGATTCTAGTATTCAATTGAACATAAAGGATCTGACACAAGAAAAGGTAGTTGCTATATTTATAGATCAAATTTTACTATTTCTTATTACTATTTCTAACATAGAAATATCTTAACAAAGTGGATTTAACCATCCTATTTGTAAAACCTAGACTTAGGTGACATTCCAAATGAGTGTTTAAAGACCTCTAACAAGGCCATTTTTAATAGAGTGAAGATCTTAATAGATCTGAGGTAAATCCCTTAACAGGGTCACATTTAGAAAATGTGTTTGTAATCTTTAACACGATAAGTTCTTAATGGAGCATACTTTAGAAGGGTACATTTTTATTGTGGGTTACGATTCCCATAGAGGTTTTTCCCAAATTGGGTTTCCTTGTTAAATCTAGTTTCAACCGAGTTAAATCTGGTGTTATTTGAGTTAATCTGATGTTGCTATGTTTGAATGATTGATTTACATATATGAGATGTATTTTTGTTTAAGCTATTGAGTTATTTGGTGAATTGGTTGATTACTGTATTCAGTGTTACCAAGTGAATCAGAGGGTTTAGTTTTAAGTGTTTAAGTTTTTTTTTTTAGATTCACCCCCCCCCCCTCTCAGTGGACCAACAATTGGTATCAGAGATAATTTACTCTGAAGTGATAAGTTTAAAATGAATTGAGTTAAGATCTAAAGATGTATAAGAGGGAAGCACCAAATCTGAATAGGGATCATTTCTCTACATGGAAAAGTAGAATGAGGTTGCATGTGTCTAGAGTAGGAGAATATGGACTTTACTTTCTTGATAATGAATATGTATCAGTGATGACTACACCTTTGAGTATTAGTGAGAAAAGACAAAAAAAAGAACACACACAAGTAATGATTGAGATTGCTTCTACACTTATCAACAAGGAATATGATGAACTTGATGGTTGCACTACTTTGAAACAAATGTGGGATAAGCTTATTTTGACCTATGGTGGAGATCATCATGTTTAGAAGGCTAAAGTAGAAAGTTTGAGAGGAAAATTTGATGTTATGAGTATGAAAGAAGGACAAAACACAATACAATACAATACAATACAATACAATACAATACAATACAATACAATACAAGACTAAAGGAGACTGCTAAGTCTATCAGAGGAGCTGGTGGAATCATAAAAAAGGATGACATTACAAGAAAGATGTTGAGAACCCTGCTACCGAGTTATGCTATTTGTGTATCTTCTATACAAGAGCTAAAATCTATTCCCTAGATGAATTTTTCACTAGATGCTACTATTGGTAAGTTAACTTCATTTGAGTTAGATGATTTTGACAATTTTTTTCCTGCTACATCTAAGATTGAATCTGCATTTAATTCTACTTTAAATATTGGAAAAGCTAGGGAAGTTGTTGCCATATATGGATAATTGAGCAATGCTAGTGAGAAATTTTATAGTTACATTGAAGGTATTGAAGATTTATTTACTGAATGTGATGAGAATGAAAGAGAATTTAAATCTTTGTTGGCTAGAAGGATACAAAGAGGTAAAGGAAAATACTGAGGTAAGTTACCCTTGAAAATTTTTAATTGTGATAAAATTGGTCACTTTGCATCTAACTGTCCTGAGAAAGATAAGGAGGAAAATAAAGATAAAAGAGATAAGGACAAAAGAAAAAATAGATTCAGAAGATTCAAAGACTACAAAAACAAAGGTAAGAATTCTTGTCATAATGTTAAATGAAGGACTAAGGGATGATGATTATTTTGATAGTGATTATGGAAAATAAGTTGTTTATGTTTCTATTAAAGAAGATTTTGATGAAGAAGAACCAAGATACCTAATATCACAAGTAAGTAAGAATGAAAAATGGACTATAGAAAGTGGTTTTTCACATCACATGAGTGGTGAAACACTTAAGTTTATTTCCTTGGAAAAACATGATGGAGGATTTGTTAGATTTGGTAATGATGCTCCATAACCTATGAAATGAAAAGGTTCTATAATTATACTGAATAACACAAGATATGATGATGTTTATTAGGTTGAAGGATTAAAGTATAATCTGTTGAGTGTTGTAGAGCTAAACAATATAGGTCACTGACTAGAATTTAAATATAGAAAAGTGAAAGTATTTGATGATAAGGATAGTCTCATTGCTACTAGAGAACAATATAAAGGTAATTTATTTTATCTTGATACTTCTATGAAGATTTTCCTGTTTGCTAAAATTGAAGATGTTTGGTTATGGAAAAAAAAGCTTTGTCATGTTAATATTGACAACTTAATCAAAGTGAGTGAGAAGAATAGAGTGAGAGGACTGTCGAGATTAGAAAAACCTGATAATGCTATGTAGACAATGTCAAATGGGTAAGATGGTTAAATCTATTTTTTCAAGCAAGACTTATGTTACACAAGGAATTTTGGATTTAGAGCATATTGATTAATGTGGACCCATGAGGACTCAAATTTATTATGGAGATAGATATTGTATTTTATTTGGGGGTGATTATTCTAGAATGATGTCTATAATTTTTTTAAAATAAAAATATGATGCATTTCAAATGTTTAAGTGGTATAAGGCCCAAGTTGAAAAACAAATAGGAAGATAATTGAAATGTTGAAATCCAACAGAGGAGGTGAGTTTATTTCTGATGAGTTTACATTGTTTTGTAATGAGAACAAAATTAAGAGATAGTTGTCAGCACTGAGGACACTACAACAAAATGGGATTGCTGAGAGAAGAAATAGATCTATCATTGATTGTGCTAGGACACTAATGATTGAAAAAGGAATTTTATGAAACTTTTGGAGAGTATCTATGATTACTATTTTTTATACATGGAACCAAGTAAAAATGAAGAAAGGTACAAACAAGAGATCTTATGAAATATGGTATGAACACAAACCTAATGTTAGTTACTTTAAAATTTTTGGGAGAAAATGTTATATTCTAAAAGATTCTAGAGACAAAAATTGTGATTCAAAAGGAGAAGAAGGGATATTTTGAGGATATTCTACAAGGATTAAAGATTACAAATGTTTGAAAAAATTTACTAATAAGATGGTGGAAAGTGCCAATGTAAGAATTGATGAATTTGTAGAAAGGAATGATGAAGATAGCAAGAAGGAACCTAAAGATTATGAGAATTTTGTATATGTTCAACCTGATGTTCCTAATACCTTACTGAGATAACCTACCAAGGAGGAAGATGAACAAGGATTTCAACAATTGAATGTTGATATTCAAGAACTGAGAGCTACTAAGCCTATTTTTGAAAAATATATGAGAAGGCACCATTCGTCGACAAAGATTATTCAAAATAAGGATTCTGGAGTGATGACCAGAAGCAAGGTAAGAGACAATCCATGTTTGATATCTGCATTTGAGCCAAATAAAGTTAAAGAAGCACTAGATAATAAATATTGGATGAAAGCAATGAAAGAAGAGTATAATCAAATTGAGAATATCAAGACATTAACATTAGTACCCAGGCCTAAAGACAAAAATGTTATTGGTACTAAATGGATTTTCAGATTCAATTTGAATGAGCATGGATAATTTATCATAAATAAAGCTAGATTGGTTTGCAAAGGTTATGCACAAGAAGAAGGTATTGACTATGGTGAGACTTTTGCAAATATTTCTAGATTGGAAGGAGTTGGAATACTTCTAGCTTATGCTTCTTACAAAGGATTCAAGGTATATCAGATGGATGTTAAGTCTACATTTCTTAATGGGATACTTGAAGAAGAAGTATGCATTGAGAAACCTGAAGGATTCATTGACAACACAAACAAGAAGAAGGCATGTAAGTTACATAAATATTTATATGGTTTTAAACAAGAACCCCAAGCATGGTATAAGAGATTTCACTTTTATCTAATCAAGAAAATATTTTAGAGAACAAGTGATAACATTAATGTTTACTTGAAATGTGACAGTGATAATAAAGTTTTGATTGCTGAAATTTTTGTTGATGATGTTATTTTTGGAGGCAATGACACTTTATGTAAAGGATTTGCTGATGAAATGAGAAAAGAGTTTGAAATGTCAATGATTGGAGAGATTAAGTTCTTTCTAGGTCTACAAATACAAAAAATTACTGGAGGGATCTATATTACACAAGCCAAGTATATCGAAGAGATCCTAAAAAACTTTCGGTATGGAAGATTCCAAACCTATTGGAACACCTATGGTTACTAGATGTAAGTTATCTAAAGAGGATGAAACAAAAGAGGTGGATAATACTCTTTACCGATCCATGATTATTAAATTGCATTATGTTGTTCAAAGATGACCTAATATAGCACACGATGTTGGGATTGTTGCAAGATTTTATTCTAATTCAAAGGAAACACATATGTTTGCAGTAAAAAGAATTTTGAGATATCTAAAAGGCACATAAGAATTTGGTTTATTATACAAAAAGGAGGTACTTTTGATCTACAAGTCTACACTGATGCAGATTGGGTTGTAAACATTGATGACATAAAAAGTACTAGTAGAGGAACAATATTTCTAGGTGAAAGATTGGTTACATGGTTGAGCAAGAAATAAATTTGTATTTCACATTCACTGATGAGGTTGGATATGTTGTTGTTTCTATGAATTGTGAAAATATAGTATGGATTAAACAATTACTTAAAGGTATGCAAGAAGAGATCACAGATCTGGTTACTATGTTTTTGTGATAATACAAGTGCTATTAATATATCAAAGAAATTGGCTATGCATTCAAGGACCAAGAACATTTATATCAAGTCTCACTACTTGAGAGAACAAGTTCAAGAGAAAAATGTGAGATTGGAATATGTGAATTCAAAGGAACAATTGGCTGATATCATTACAAAGCCACTACCTAAATATGATTTTGAGTATCTCAGAGGTAAATTAGGGGTTCTTCCCCTATCCAATATTCACTAAAGAGAATGAGGCTTGTTGCATAAATTCTATATTTAATTAGAATATCTATTTCTGAATTGATGTTAGTATGACACACTTTAGGTGATTCCTAAAGTTGTGAATATATTTTTGCATGAAATGTCTTATGAGTTCATGTCAGGTATAATCCACTACTGGAACACATTTTTAGGAGTATGCATTTTTGGCATTGTTTTTTATTAAGGTAACAACATGTTTTGAAGGGGCCCTAAAACCCTTTACATAGCACCAAAAATATAGACAAAAAAAGGACAAAGGTTACATCAAGATGTCACATATGATAGAAGACCAAAAGAGGGCTAAACCCTAGATTAAACAAAATATATAATTTCAAAACATCAAAACAACTATCAACAAAAAAATTCCAGCAGACAGGTAACAAAAAACTTCTAGCAATCCAAAACATTCTAGCACTGAGGCTAAACAACTTCCATATGGTCCTCTAGAATCTAAACTTCAACCATCTGTAGCTCCATGCTCCGGATCAAATCCCTCAATGTATTGATATCTTTGATCTAGACTTCTGCTTTCTTTTTAGTGCTGGGGTGATTCCTAGTGCCAAGGCCCAAAGTATGAATTTCCTGAGGGCTATCATCATCCTGCCTTGTCTTATCATTGTCATTACCTTCCAGAAGGGTATATAAGGATTTCATATTATCCAGAGAGTTTTTCATACCCATTTTTATAACAGTAGTAATTTTTTTGATAAGAGCCTTGTTGTTGTTATCCTTGTCATTAATTTTTTTGAGCTTATTGTCCACCATGGTGCTCATCTTGGTGTCCATATTGTTCACCTTATTGAAAAAATATTTCCCCTGCTGGTACATGGTAGCTTCATTGTGCATTTTTGCAATAATTTCCTCTAGTAGAGTGTTCCTTTCTTCCAGGTTCTTATAATTATATTTGATCTCCTTAATATCATCCTGAATCCACTTATCCATATTATAGTTGTTCTCCACTTTATTTTTGGCCATTTGAAGGAAGGAAATAGTAGCCACCCTTTTGAAATTGACCTCTCTCTCATGGAGATCATCCTCAAGGATCCTCATGTTATGGACATTATATTCTTCAAGTTCACCTTTCAAAGTATCAGGGCTTTACTCTGCGTTCTCATTCTCATTGTAATCTTTTTCAACTTTGTCTATTTATTTTTTAGGGAGAATATCCTCCTCATTGTTCTCTGTATTTCCTTTGTCAATATTTGTTTCCTCCATATCCCATGTTTCCCTGTGATAATCCTAAAGGTCATGAGTTTGGTCTTCCTCATCATCCTTATTGACAATGTGGTCTTCAGTGTGGGTATCAATGTCCCCTGACTCCCTCTTAGATTCCTGGATATCCTGATTTTGTTCCTCATCACCATCATTTTTAATAGTATGGTCTTCAATATGGGCCTCAATAATATTGTCAATTTCTTCAGTAATTTCATCCAATATTTTATTCTCCAGCTTCTGGGTCTCCTCAGTATCATCTTTACCACCCAAAGACTCATTGGTGTTCATCTTCATGTCTTCAATTTTGCTCAGTTTCCCAGTGAAACCCTCATCCTTAGATGACTCAATATCTTGTTCATCATTAGTTTTCATTCCCTCGATGTCATCATAAATTGACAAAGAGATATCCGCAGTAATAGGGCCTCTACGACTTTTTTAGCTTTCTCCTTACTAGAGCTCTTACCCGTAGCCACCTCCAGACTTTCCCTCTTAACATTCACCATAATTTTGGGAATTTTTGGCATTGTTGTTAAAGATAGAGAGAATGAATTGATGACATTTATCCTTAAGGGAGAGAGAGAGAGAGAGAGAGAGAGAGAGAGAGAGAGAGAGAGAGAGAGAGAGAGANTAAGGGAGAGAGAGAGAGAGAGAGAGAGAGAGAGAGAGAGAGAGAGAGAGAGAGAGAATGAATTGTTACTATTTACTCATGAAGGAGAATCAGAAAGTATGCTACAGAAATAAAATATTTATCAAGGAGGGAGATTTAAATTAGATATCAAAGTGGAAACATAAATATCAACTCAGAGGGTGTACAATTATGTATTGGAGAGCTTCCATCACCAATTTCTATAACACTGTTAAGAATTTTTGTCATTGTTGTCAAAGATGGAGAGAATGAATTGATGACATTTATCCTTAAGGGAGATATTGATTAATAGAGAGAGAGAGAGAGAGAGAGAGTGAATTGCTTCTATTTAATCATGAAGGAGAATCAGAAAGTATTCTATAGATAATAAGATTTATCAAGGAGGGAGATTCAGATTAGAGATCAAAGTGGAAACATAAATATCAACTCAGAGGGTGTACAATTATGTATTGGAGAGCTTCCATCACCAATTTCTATAACATTGCTATAGTGGTTCCCATCAATGCCAAATAGGGAGATTATTAATCAACTAATGAAGATCTGATGGAGATGATGTATACCAAGTGATACCGAGTATCATGATTGTAGAAATTGGTAGATCAGTTGTTGTTTTGTCATTAATGTCAAGCAATTTATCAATTGATTTTTATTATATATATGTTACCATATCTTAAGAGAATTTAAATGGGTGAAAAATAAAGATTAGACAATGATGATATATTTTTTTCTACTATATATTCGATGTTAATAAATTGGTATAATTGATTGATCGAGTCAAAAATTGCAATGAATTAAAGTTATGCTTGAAAAAGTTACTTTACCAAGATAGACAAAGTCAATTGGTAGAATGATATATGATTTGGTCATAGTTACCAAAAACCAAGTGAAATTCAAGCACCATGCACCAAAGATGAGTTAGACACCGAGTAGTGATTGAAGACACTTACCGAGTTGCAAAGAAAGTTTTAACAAGTACATGATATTGATAATAAATGATGCTACAATCAAATTTATTGTGAAGTGATGATGAGACAAATGAGGATATGAATTAAAATAAGATTTTTAGAAGATCTACAAATGTGAAAATTCAATGAGAAAATATAAGGTGGAGATCAAGTAGTAAAACCAAATTGTGAGAGTTCCAAGAAAAGTACAAGTTCTGAGGTAAAAGTGAAATGGTTTATCAAGTTGTAATTATGAAGAAGATGATCAAATGACAGAGCCCAAATGATGGAAAATAAAATTAAGGAGATTAAGAGGCAAAAGTATGTCTATATAAAGAATGAGAAATATGGACAGAGTTATAGTGGTCGGTGAATTGAACATAGAAGGTGAAGAAGCTGAAGAACATCATTTACTGAGCTGAACAAAGAAATAGAGATTGAAGAATCTACAGTATAAGAAAGATTTCAATGGAGTATGTGATGTTAGTATTCAATTAATCATAAAGGATTTGACACAAAAAAAGGTAGTTTCTATATTTACAAATGAAAGTATATTGTTACTTAGCATTTGTAACAGAGAAATCTCTCAAATTAGTGGATTTAACCATCCTATTTGTAAAACCTAGACTTAGGTGACATTCCAAAAGAGTGTTTAAAGACCTCTAACAGGGCCACTTTTAAAAAAGTGAAGATCCAAATAGATCTGAGGAAAATCCCCTAACAGGGTCACATTTAGCAAATGTGTTTGTAATCTTTAATATGATAAGTTCTTAACCAAGTGTACTTCAGAAGGGTACATTTTTATTGTGGGGTACAATTCCCATAGAGGTTTTTCCCAAATTGGGTTTCCTCAATAAATCTGGTGTCAACCAAGTTAGATCTGATTTTATCCAAGTTAATCTAATGTTGTTAAGTTTGAATGATTAATTTACATATATGAGATGTATTATTGTTTAAGTTATTGAGTTATTTAGTGAATTGGTTGATAATTGCATTCAATGTTACCGAGTGAATTAGAGAGTTTAGTTTTAAGTGTTTAAGTTTTGATTTGTTTGATTCACCCACCCCCCTTCTCAGTGGACCAACATAACTTCTTCCACTTGCCTATGAGGGAAGATTACACCGACTGGGACTTCGGTCTTTCAACTTCATTTTTTAATGAAAAAAAAGTGGAGATCCTTAATGTTGAAAGAATGATTTGAGCAAGCGAGCTCTAACAAGTCTAAGCTTCCCAAGACAATTTATGGCATGAATTTGAAAATAGAAATCTTTGACATGTTGGTCTTATTACACAGAATGAGAGGCAATGAAGAAGCCCTACATTTGGAGGAACAAGCCTTTTTTTGGTGGAGACTATGTGCACTAAGGAAAGGTACATAGATTGGGTTGAGATCATTAGTGATAGACTGAAGAATATAATAATCGAGGATAAGTTTGATGGCTCCTTTTTTAATTTACTCTTACATTATTTATGCACTAGCATGCACACATCACTGGTCCAGTCTAAATCATGTCAAATATTTTGATGAGGATGTGCAAATATAGGATTTTTATCCATGCTTGTAGCTGCACAAAAGTTATGATAAGTTTAGGAGGGTAAATAATGCATTTATTATGAAATTGACCTAGGAACTACATGGGTGCCCTGAGTGGAGATTATATCCACAAGCAATTGGGGTAATTTCCAAGTATGGAATCTACTTCACCCAATTCTTGATCTTTACATATTTTTGAATTGATGCATTTGATAATTTTCCCAATAAGCTACCCAGATATCGTGATGACAAGATGGTTTTGATCAATTTGTGGTGTGAAATACTTGAAGTGAATAAAAGTTGTAGAGAAAGGAACAAATATGGAATTTCCTTTCCTATCATGATAGGGGCGTATTCATGCTCTTCAAGTTCAAATTATATAAACATAGTCAAGGCTGCAACAATTCAATATTCCTTCCAACAATACAAGGTTTTGTAGGCCTGATACGATCCAACCAACTTTGTCAAAGAAAATGTGTAGTTAGGGTTATCTTTCCATCATGCACCAATGATAGAAGATTTTTGGGAAAACTACGCAGATGATGTTGAAGTGAGAGAAAGGTCTTGGTTGAGGCTCACCATAGACCAAATAAACTCTATGAAGTGAATATAAATGTTGATGGCCTAGTGGATGATGGGTTTGAAATACTCAAACCTAATACTTGAAGAAGATTAAAGGAACCCCTATAATGCCTATTAATTGGGACATCCCAAAAATTGGTGACTTTGATATTCACGTGTCTATAATAATGAAAATAACTCAACATTAGGTTGAGTGGAAGCAAAATCAGAAGAGAAAAGGGATCTCTACACAAAAGCCACCAAATCTAAGAGATAGTAAATCTTCTACATTTGGTGTTACTATTCAAATAGGCATATAATCATCCACATCTTCCCAACCTACTAGAGGAGATGATGAACCTCTAGAGAAAGATTCAAAGCCTAAGCCTACTTGTAGAGAAGGATCCCTTCTAGGTATAGATATAACATAAGGAGAGGAACCTAAAGACAAAAAAAACCCTAAAGCAAGGATATATTCCATAGGGGGAGCTTTATGATATGTAGCAGGAAGTTTCTAGTCAGCAACACAAGGAGCAATAAGAATATCCCATGATTTATTCATAGGTACTCCAAGTTTTAGCCTCTTCTAGTCCTTCTTCTTCTAATACTCTCAAATTTCCATTCATGTCTTCTCAGAAGGCTACTCCTTATGTTGTGAGGAAATTATTTGATTTGGAAAGCCTCAAGTCTACCTCGAAGGTTTTATCCACTCCTTCATGGATAGAGAAGTCTATTAAGAAGAAAAGGAAGAGGGTGGAAGGTAGAATTGCCCCTCAAAATATGATTAATTAGATTCTAATAAATCCTCCTACTCCTTAGAAGAAGAGGAAATCATTAGTTCTGGCTGCTTTGGGAAAAGATAAGGAGACTGGGCATGTTTTCATTGAAATATCTGAAACTGAATCCACATACAAGCTAGCTCACTTGAATGCATCTGACTTCATAGTGACTACGATAGATGTTGGGCCTCCCAGGAAGGAAGGGATGATTCAAATGTGGGAATTTTACCACCAATAGGTGAAATAAAAGTTGGATAAAGATAAATTGGAGAAGGACAGGTAAAAAGAAGAAATCTCTCAACTTTATGATTACGTGAAGAAACTTCTTATGCCCATGTCTTCTCAACAATAAGATTCTTCCTCTTCTATCCTAGATCCAACGACAAGCGGGAATCAAGCCCTAATTTCCAAGTTACAAGAAGATAGACACATGGGAAGAATTGGTAGGGATTGTATAGAAGAACTTAAGGTCTAAAGGATGCCCTTAATTGAATGCCTTAGATCCCTCTACAAAATTTTGCTAGAAATAAGAGATAACATACAGAATGACATCATAAACATCAAATAATAATAAGATTCTTATGAAAACCTATTCTCAATGCTTAAGGAATTTATGGACATGAAAACAGAATATGCAATCAAGTTAGACCTATTACAGTCACCTGATGAACCTTTAGAGAAATGGATGTTATATGTATCTTTTAAGCATAAATGTGTGACTAAAACCCTTAAAAATTTAAGGCAAATGACAAATATCCTACTAGAGGACATCCAAAGAACATAAAGGAATTTCACTGATTTGAGATGTGCTTCATATCAGAGAAAGGGAGAAGACGTCATTGAACTTAGCAGTATGAGGGAAACTTATCAAGAATGTATGAATAAAACAACCAACCCCTCTGTTTATAAAATGATATAAATTCAAAATCTTACCCAAATAAATTCCTTGCTATCTCAAATCAGCCATGAAATGCAACAATATGAAGAGAAAGTAGAAGATTTGTAGGAAAATCACTCTAGTGGATGACTAAGAATGACAAATTCAAACTGTTAGAAGATGAAGAAATGACATGTGCCCTTGAAGCTCTTTAGCAGTTCAAATCTGGCTAGTAGGCTTTCATAGAGGCATGGGTTAAGAAAGGAGAAGAGGTAAAGGATACATAGATTAAAGATGATTACTTTTCCATTTCTAATTTTATAGCTTTGACACCTTTTTAAAGATTTCATCTCTTTATTTTCAAGATAATGTTATTGTAACTGCCATGAGAAGGTGAATGGACTATGTATATATCTCTTTAAACATTTTAAAGGGATTGAATATTTTGAATATAATTTTACCCTATTGTTGTGACAACTATGTGAGAATCAAAAAAAAAATTATGGTTGTTGTTCATTGGTAGATTTGGATTTATTGTTCAATGAATGGATGTATGGTAGATGAGATAAATTGGTTATAGATATCAGACTATGTTTTTCTGAATATTTAATTATAAGGTGATCTGTGAATCACTATTTGTTTCTCTTATATTATTTTCATATTCTTTAATAGATTTACATTCTTCAAATACTCTAGTTGTATGTATGATATTTACGGTTATGGAGATGTATATGCAAAAATAAAATTAGTGTTTTAAACTATGCTAGTTTCTTCATAGTTTTCAGTAAGCAAGCACAACATTGAGCATTCTTTTATTCATACTTTATATTGTATTGTGGATATATCACGGTGATGAATGTCCATTACATGCCTCTTCTTCTCTCTGGTCAAGAGCATACCCCATTTCAAATAGTTTATAAATTTATTCATTGCATATATATATTAGGGAGTTGTACCTATCAATTCAGAGATCAAACTGTTTATAGTTTGTTCAACTATGGATAAGGATAAGAATTTTGCAAAGGGTCTAAGTCATATTATAAGAAAAAGCTTATCTATTAACCACCAGTTTTTTGGTGACTCTAATGGGGACACGATGAGAAAGATTAACTAGTCACTTTTTATGAATAAAGATGGTGTTGCCACATGAAAATATTATTCCAGTACTCCAACTGAATCCTGGTTTTTAGGAAACCCAAGAAGATATAATTTTAGAGTTGAACACTTTGGCTTGTAGGTGTAAACAAAGTGCTCAACTATATCACAAAGTTAACCACATCCTTGAGGAAGAAGAAGAGTTTCATAAACTTTTGAGAATATCTCCTATTGGTCATAACATGATTGTACTCATGAAGATAGTTGTCATTCAAAGAAGAGATAGAAAAAAATATCGCACATATTCAAGATTTGATCAACTAAAACAATTAGCTACTAAAGTATGGCTGACATTAGATATACCATTCGTGAAAGGAAAAAAGAAGTTGTAGACCCAGTGTTCAAGGAACTTTAGGAAGAAAATTTCTCTATAAGAATTCCTCTTTGTAGGAGAAAAAGTATACCTCCTCTCCCTGCTAAGAAAAATTCTTCATCTCCCATCTGTCAGAGCCTAACCCTTCATAGGGTTACATTGCCTATGAGAGGAAGTTTTCAACCTATCTCATTCAATCTACAAAGAAACATGGTGCTTCCAGTGACATGGGGCACAAAAATTGGAGCATTGAACTTGAGTGCTCACCATTATTTACCTAAGGGGTCTAGAAAGAATCTATCTTGATATTCTAGAGATGGTAATGTCTCTATAGATGAACACATCTCTATTTTCTTTTCTGCATGTGGATTTTTGGTCATCCAACACAAACACATAGCTATTAGATTATTTGTGGAAACTCTAGTGGATGAGGCTATAGATTGGTTCCACCATTTGGCCCCTAGGTCAATCACTGATTGGGATTCTATGAGAACCCAATTTGAGGAAAGATTCAAAAGCCTAAAAGATGAACATTCTTTTCTCATCTAGTTAACACGGGTTAAAAAAGAATTATTTGTACATATGAGGGAATTTGTTGCAAAAAAAATAAGATTATAAATAAATTTTTTGGCAATAAATGGCCTACTACAGATAACCATAATTGCTTATTTCTAAACCTAATGCCTCTACATATCAATTTGTATCTGAGAAGAGAAAGAGTAGCATATTTGGCTTCCTCCCAAAGCATAGCTATAGAGCTAGAAGATGAATTCATCACAGCTAGAAAATGGAAGAAAGGGTTACATGTAAGTAGTAGAAATAGAAACAATTATTCTGAAGCTATGCTACATCTATTAACAAATGATGTAATAGCCCTACAGAGATAGCTACCAAAGGTGAATCCCTCTCTTCATCAGCCTTATCAAGATATTTCCAGAAGGCATCATGAAGGAAGGAGATTGCAACTTCTGCCAGCATAACAATGATTTCCTATTGAAGCTCCCTTTAATGCTAGGAAGGAGAATATGTGCATCTTTCATCTCACAATAGATCATGATGGAGAAACCTATCCCAAGATGACTAGATAAATGAAGTTAATCACCTCTAATGAAGCTACAAAGATCACTCTAGGTGGGGAAACAAACTCAAATTATAATAGTGACTTTGAAAATTACTACCTAGAGTATGAATTTGATTCTGAAGGAAGAGGTGATTGTTTTTCAATTCTTGGTGAGTCCTCAATGGCCACTATGAGAAGAATTCAAAAGAATAAACTATTGGAGATTTTCTTCTGTGTTGATAGTTGATTGTATGTTTGTCATTGATGACAACATATAATATACAGCAGTGTCCTGTATTTATTTATCAGTACAGACATATTAATCCTTGCGTATTTATTTCTATGTTTTAGACATGTTCTAGATGCTATATGCATTCACACAAATTCAGATATGCATTTTCAGTTGAGTTATGTTAATCTGTTTAGAAGTTACAGATTCTGGAGATTGTCTAATTAAGAGTCGACGTATTTACATTATTTCTTGAGTTGCGCTTATCTTTAGGATATGTGCATTTGTATTCATGTTTAGTTATGATTTAATGATGATTATCCAAAGGTTCTAATTGTGTTTCAATAGAAGCTTGATGTTTGAGTTAATCTGGTGGAGCTGACTATGTGAAGCGTCATGTCTATTCAATTTGAGTTGTGTAGTTCTAATTATGTTACATGCTTGGTTTGGTCGACTAAAGAAGCATTGAAGGGATTCCTAAAGTTGACAAAGATCATATATTTTGGAGAAGATACTTATAGAATTTCATTTGAAGATCACCAAGTGTGAATGATGATAAAAGAGACAGAACAAGAACATAGTAGAATGCTATTTATATTGGGACAGTAAAGACATTTCATTCATTAGTAAAAGATCTATGTGAAGAAGCAAGAAGTGCATACAATACATTGGAATTGATCAAGACAGCAGGTCTACTCAAATAGATCATTATTAGATATAGTGTATATCTTTTCTACTGAAGGTTGTAGCCTTCATCATTTTAGCAGTGAACTTTTGGACAGTGAGTCCTCACCCCTAACAGGGTTATTTGTAAAAGAATCCTAACAGGGTTAGAGACTTAAATAGGTCACTCTACTTATTTCATTATAAAGATCATCTCCTAACATGGTTGTAAGATCTTCTAACAGGGATTATTCTACTCAAGTACAGTTCTTTGTGGGTGCTAATTGTGTGTGAAAAATTACACCTTCATGAAATTAGGACTCTAAACTAAAATTCTATGCAAATAAAATGACAATTTAATCTAAGAATTGCAATTAAATCCATGAAATCTCATGGTTCCCTATCTAAGCTTTGTTAAGAGAGATCTCAGCCTTAATCTCTCTCAAGGACAATCCTAGAATGAAAAATTTAAAGATAAAATGTCTAGATCTAGCTCAATTCTCAAGATGATATGGAATTCTAATACAAAATGCTCATGATATGCTCCTCAAATCAACAATTGCTTCTAAAAATGCTCGAAAATACTTCTCAATTGCTCACAAATGCTCTCAATTTCTCAAAAATTGACTATAATGAGGATGCTTTGCACTTGAATTTCTAGGATATCAAATGCATAGAAAATGGCTTGTATTTATAGCAAATTTCCAAGGGTAGGGGGTAGAGTGAATTAACCATGGGTTGATGCTTGGTTGAGTTTGATCCCTCAAATGGTTTCAAATGGGGGGAGTATTTAAATGGTTGTCCTCAAAGGGTGGGAGAAGAAGACAAAATCCCCAATTCTCATTGGTTAATAAAATTGAGTTGAAAGAAATTAGGATTTATTTAATTCAATCATTTAATTAATTTAGCGATGTAAGGGTGAATGGGTTGGATTTGATTTTTCATTTAAAACTATTGTAATGTCCCCATCTTTTTAGCCTCTCAATGGAGTTCTTAGCCTTTCATTCCTTGAAGGCTAAGTGGAGAAATAAGGAGAAATAATTAAATTAATTTCTTATAAAGTCATTAAATAATTTAAAAATTAAAAGGTGACTTTATATTTAATTAATTTAATTAAATAGTGACTAAAATAAATATTAAATCATAAGTCACTAAAATAATATTATATGGGAAAAAGGGAATCTTCTAAAAGCACAACTAATTATTGTTGGAAAGGAGGAAGCTTCTAGAAAAGTGCAATAAAATAATATTTTATGTTCTTCTAGAAGGGATGAAGGAATAGAATAAATAGAGGAGAGAGCCTCATTGTAGGGCAT
>MU226426.1:642804-654463 GCA_018584345.1 Thuja plicata | reverse complement strand
TGTTGATTTGCATTGAATAGATGTCATATATTGCATCAGAAAAATACAAAATAATTGCATTTCATGTTAGGTGTAGACTAAGTGGAAGAGAAGTTCATTTTTTCAGTCATCCAATGATCTTAAGTCACCTTCCTTATTCTGAGAATAAACTGGAATAATAATCAATCATATATCCCTCTTTTGTACAAGTGTTTGACGAAATTTCTAAAAAGAAAATATAGCAAGTTTCAATCAGATTTGGACAGGGATATTACAAATATACAATTAATTGATTAAAATCAATTATATAATTTGATTGCTCCCTTTTAGGCTTGAATTTGATTATTCAATTTCATGATTATTTAATCCTTTGATTTTAATTGATTTTGTCCCATTTTCTTGATAAATGTCCATTTGAATGATTTTGATCCATTTTAATGCATTTTGATGAGATTTAAGGCAATTGGCTGAGATTTGCAAATTTGGATGATTGAGATACACTGGTCAATTTTAGGTGTCTACAAATGCCCCTCTTTGAATTGATGTGTGAAGCACATTGATTCAAAGAAAACTCAATGTCTTGATCATTGATTTGATACTGATGTCTAATTGATTAACTGATGCAAAACTTGATATTGATAATTTGATGCAAAACCTAATGTGAAACTAGATGTGAAACTTGATGTGGAACCCTGATCCAGAACTTGATGTGAAACCTGATGTAGAACTTGATGTGAAACCTGATGCAGAACTTGATGTGAAACCTGATGTGGAATGCCCTACTGATAAATTTTGAAATTTTAATGCCCTAGATTTGATAAAAAAATGTGATATAGAATCCCAGTTTGATTATATGATAATACCCCCTTAGAAATGAAAACATTTTGATGTTCAGATGCCAAAAATTTGGATAAAACTGATGATGAATAGATCCAAGATGATTTCATTTTTGATAAACAAAAATGCTGGAAAAGATGTTAGAAGATGCCCCAGTGTACAGAATATGCAATTGAATCCAACTGGGTCAAAACAAAACCTCCAAGAATTAGGGTAAAATAGCTTAAATAGGTTGACAACCCCAAATTTACTATTCATTTTCACTTTTATTGTTGACATTTTTCTCTAATCTTGTGATGATTGATAGTGATGGTGGTCCCCATTCAAGAGCATTGGTTTGAGAGAGTGCACAGATATCAGAGACCTCCTGACTACAGACCTCCAGTGAGTGATTTCAACCTTTGTACTGCATTTATTTCTCATTTAAATAGCATTTATTACAAGTTTTTAATTCTTTATAGATAGATGTTTGCAAAATGCCACGTAGGAAACTTTAAAAGCCGCCTAAGCTAGTGAAAAGCCACCTCCACATGTTTTAATGCTGTGTTAGAGCAATCCAGATCCGCCTAGGACTTAGGTTAAAATTTTCAACCCAATTAGTTTTGCACCGCCTATGAAACCCTATCATTTCAAGGCCACCTAGGAGAATTTAAAAGTTGCCTAGGACTTTTAAAGTGTCGTGTATGATATGTTCAATGCCGCAGGGCTAAAAATTCGCATACACTGAATCAAGTGCTGTTGTGCATGCTAAAAGTGGCCTTCTTACTTAGTAGTACACTTCAACATAGTCATTGTTCTTCAGTTGCATATAGGAATTAATATGGATTCATTCATCCTGCATGTCTGAAAGAGTCGACCTGTTGCCTTCTAGAAGGTAGGAGTATGAGCTTTCTCTTAGATCATTGCAAGCTCAATGACTACACACTAACCTAAATGAAGGATTTAAAAGCTATATGTTGAAAGAAAAATGATGATTAATCTAAATGATTATGCAATTTTTTGTTCATCCAAAGCTGATTAAGATTCATTTTAGAAGCACCAAATTGAAATATGAGAGATTCAATTTTAAGTTCAAAACAAAGTGTGCTCTAAGTTAAATTGTTTGCATCCTTTGAAAGTAATAAACAACAATAAAAGATAAATGATTAGTGCTAAGAATGCTAACATAAAAATGCATTATAATAACTTTAATTGAAAATCAGGATCATTTGTGAAGGAAAAGAGTTTCTCTTTTATAGAAATCTCTCTCGAATCAACAGTCGAGATTGAACAAAAAGAGTGACTTAGATTCGATTAAAGAAGAACAATCCATGTGCAAGTGATTCAATTGGTCGAGAGAGTTAGTTGACTAAACTGACTGATCAGTTGTTTTGGAAACTTCCATATTCAATTTTCAGTTAACTGAAATGTTTCCAAAATGATAGATAGATGAGAATCAGTTAATTGAGTGGAACTAGATTGTTTCCATTTTGATAATTAGTCAACTGAATGTGATGATGTCATATGCATTCTTAATAAATTAATTGATTTTGAATGCACATTTATGTTTTTATAATTAATTTAGTTCCTTTTTAATTTAATTGACAATTTTGTAATTTTTATTTAATTAATATATCAGAATATCAATTAAAAAATAGTATAAAGTTTATTTTCCAATGTAATGTGATTTCAAGAATTAATTAATTAATCAAGATGATTGATTAGGACCTAGGGTTTTAGGTCAGATCAATTTGAATTTGATGAATTTCCTATTTGATTTAGGACTTAGAATAATCAAGATTAAGATTTCTTGATTAATTGTTGAGATTGGGGGTCTAGGCTTTAGGTGACCATTTTTAGGTGATTACAACTGCCTCCAAGAAAATTTGAGAAAAGCTAAATAAAAGATAGGAAGAATTATGTTTGATGGATTGATTGAATGACTCAATTGATTTCCAAGCTAGAAAATGTGATTCCATGATGTCACTTAGTGTTTAGGATATTAGAAAAATCATATCAATGAATGTTTGATATGCCAATCAAATTGATTAAAATGATGCCAAATTTATCCCTTCTCAAGATCTAGAGGGTAGGAACAATAGCTTGATGTGCTCAAAATAGAGAAAGGATAGATTTAATATGTTTGATTGAATTAGAATGATCCATCAATAGAAAAACTAACATAATTCACTTTGTTTCAAAATGTAGGAAAATTACCGTAAGTTGCAAGTATGGGGTGTAGTTTCTTGGATCTTTGATTTAGTTGATGAGCTTACTCCTCCTAAGAGACATACTATTGAGACATGTGGTCTCAGTTTCCTTCTTGATCTCCCTCAGTTTTAGCTAAACCAAGGACTATTGACAGCTATGGCACTCTGACCATAACACTTTCCATCTACCCCTCAATGAGATGACTATCACGCTAGAGGATGTATATAGATTATTGAGGATCCCAACTCATGGAGAGTGAGTATACTATGATTTAGTTTATGATGGCAGCATGTGCAAATGGGTGTTCGGAGACAACACCATTGAGAATGATTGCATTACTTGGGCATAGTTTTCTTCATTTCCTACATTGCCAACATTATTAGGAGCAGTTATCGGAGGATTATTTCTTCCAGATAGGAGAGGTCATGGCTTTGCAGTCAGATGGGGCTGTATATTGGAGGACATGATTGCACATCCTCAAAGATTCAACTAGGGTTCATGTGTGTTAGCCTAGCTTTATCATGATCTTCATGAGATTGTTTATAGGCGCAGCGCATCTATCTTAGCAGGTGCATTTTTACTATAGTTGTGGACTTGGGAGCATATCACTATCACCAGACCAGTCTCAGCATGAGTGTGGGCCTGAGGATATCTGTATGCTTTTCTGTATGATGTTATTCTTATCTAGCATTGCCTGGGCAAGGTTGAGTTTTGGTGTCGTACTATTGATGACATCGATCAGGTCATCTAGAGACTATATTTGAGTTGCAAGATGTGGCAAGAGGATGATGATGTGTTGCCTTATATGTTTCCCCCTCAGTGGATGATTGGTCGATCACCACTATGTATAGAGAGATTTTTCTTTAGGAGAGTGCTCTGTCAATATGGCCAAGTACAAGATATGTCCCAGGGTATGGCATGCCAAGGTAAAGGAAAAGCAATCCATGTGGGGAGCTCAAGTTGATTATTAGTATGCATGTGCATAGATTGATTAGCTTGGATTTGTGAGATGGGATCTAATGAAACATGTATTTGATGCAGTGATGTCCACTGAGTATCGAGAGTGGTTCTTACAACATCACTTTGTTATATTTACGGATCCAACTGAGCCCATTCTTGATGTTGATGATCTATCTGATGATGATGCTGGTGATGATGATGATGGTGATGGAGATGGTAGGAGACCTCAAAGGTAGAGATTTCAAAGATCACCTAGAGTATAGAGAGTTGCAAGACCTTAGATGCCGGGTGGTCATATTACAGGCTGAGGTGGTGGATTTGGTCAGCCTAGACAGAGGCAAGTGCAGGTACAGGTACCTCCCTAGAGATAGGCTCCCAGTAGAGATGGTGTAGAGTGGGATAGGAAGAGACATAGATGAGTCTAGGTTGCAAGATAGGTTCCTCTATAGGTTCCATTACAGGGACAGGTTCCACAGAGACCTCCATCTCTATAGAGATAGGTTCCTCAGGTAGATCCACAAATTATTACGATACTGATGATACCACAGGTTCCATTAGTGCCACAGGCACCTCAGGCCCCTCCAGAATCATAGGTACCTCTAGTTCCTCCCATTGTAGATATCTTAGTTCAGGATGTGAGAGGATTACAAGTAGGAATGATTGCAGTTACGAACCAGTTGGATCATGTTACAACTATGTTGCAGTAGTTCTTGGCTATGTTAGCTCAATTACCTACCAGTGCTAGCACTAGTTAGGCACCACCTTATACACATGATAGATCAGGTGACATGGATCCTGATGTAGTAGGAGGTTTAGGTACAGGTATCATTGGAGATGGATCAAGTGCCCCTACTGGGCCATGAGATAGATAGGGATCTATGATATCTATATATTGTATTGATGTATCATGTGGATTTTGATCAGGACTTTGATACATGGATCATGTATTGATGTATCTTTGATATACAGATTTTCTATAGACATTTGATGATGGACATTTATTTATGATGATCTTCCATTGATTCCCCTTTGATGATGTTGTTATGAGATTTCTTTTATGCATATCTACATGATTCTATGATGCATTTCTTCTATTATGCTATGGATGCAATGTCTTAGAGTATGACATAGATAGATGGATGCAAATGATTGTTAATGAAACTTATTTCTATATGATTTTCTGATTTTATCATGATGTATGATTGAATACAATGCAATGATATGGATGCAATACTTAGTGCAAATGGTAAAATGAATGCAACTATCTTTTTGGATTTTGATGTATGCAACTGAATTTATGAAATGCAATTTCTAAATGATGATATGGATAAATGACTAATGATTAATGTTTTTTTAATTTGCTTATCTCTTGATATGAATATATAATGAATAATGATTAATGCTATGAATGCCAAAGATAATCTCATATTGATGATTTGAAACCATTGAATTGATGTATCCCATATTAATGATGAACCCCCTTTGACCTTGGAAATTTGCTAAAAATAAAGGCTATTAAGCTAACATGCAAATGCAAGTAATCTAACATGAAAATGCAATGCAACTAATTGTCCTTGAGGTTTGCAAAAGAAATGCAAACAGAGATATATTTTCATCATTGAGCATTGTGGAACTAGGAGTCGATATAATCTTTACTGGTGCCACTGCGACCATAAGAATATGAATATGACTTTCATCTCATTTGGTAACCTATTGCGAACCAAGTACAACCCTCACTAGTTGAATGAACAACTATGGGAGTATGAATACCGGTTTAATCAGATTCAATGTTGCAAGTGGATGTTGGTATTAAGATATTGAAGATCTAAGTAGCCAAGGTATCCTTTTGCGTGAACAAACAAAAGTTAACCCTCCTTCTTATATGAATGTCCTCGATGGTTCTTTGATGACTATGTTGTTAGACCAATTCACACAAGTTAAAGAATCTTCCTCAAAATAGTCATACAAAATTATAAGAAAACATCATGTCTTCATCATTGCCAATCTAGTTGAAACATCATCGATGTAGCTAAAAAGAACATGGCTCAAAAAAGTCAATGAAAACTCATCAAAAATTCCAAGTGTTTTGAAATGTATCAATACTTTCAAAAAGAATTCCAAACATGCTGACCATTTAAGGTTTGTCAATTTTTAATCCTGATAAAATAAGTCAATGAAGTTCAAGGATCATGGTATAGGATCAAACTGTTTAGGGTAGAACAATGATATCCATCAAAGGTTCCAAAATATCTCTCCTCTGAATCTGAAAATCTGCTTCTGATGTATGACCAAATTTGTGCACTATTGAATCCGTTTAGTACAAAAATTCATGATGTTTTCCCCTAAGTGATAAATGTGATCAATGTAAAACTTAGGTTAAAATGAGACCTAGAATGCAACAATGCAACTTTGAGACTTTATTATGACTTATGCACAAATGACGGGTGCAATGAAGGTATGGACAAATGAGATGATGAAAAGCAATATGTACAAATGCAACTAAGAAAGACCTAAGGAACAAAAGGGGCTTGTTTCCAGGTTTTCACCTTTTGGGATTATTGCTTTTTTTTTCTTGCTACCAAGGCGCTTATTGCTAGGTTTTCACCAAGGCACTTTTTCTCTTTTTCAATTTTTTTTATTTTTCTTTTTTTCTCTTTTTTTTTTATCATCAAGGCACTTATTTGATAGGTTTTCACCCAAACAACATTTTTTTGATTTTCCAAATGTTTTTCATTTCTTCATGCTCAATTTTCTCCTTTTTCTAATTTTCTACTTTTCCAATGTTTTTGGCTTTTTGAACTTTCTGATTTTTTTGTACTTTTAATTTTTTCTCATTTTTTTTTGTATTTTTGAGTTTTTCCCATGTGCAAAGGTGATGGTGACTCATCTAATACTCTCAAATGATACTCTTTCCTCAGATACTCTTTCATCCAATCAGGTGTGAAACCTCTTAAGATGATGCTATTGATAGGTTCTTGCAATTCATCACCATCACAAACAACCAACTTGTAGGTCCCCATTCCAAAAGAAGAAACAATGACAAAAGGACCAAGCCAATTTTCTTCCCACTTTCCTTTCTTTTCTCTATCAACTTGATTTTTTGGATTCTCCCTCAACACAAAATCTCCCACTTGAAAGGTTCTTGGTTTAATATGCTTGTTATAGTTCCTTGAAATTTGATTCTGATACACTTCCAAATGATCATAAGCTTGAGTTTGGTGTTCCTCCAACAATTCCAATTGTTGAAGTTGAGCAACTCTATAATCCTCATCCATGATTAATCCATGCAATGACACTCTTAGGGATGGTATTTCAACTTCTAAAGGTAGAACAGCTTTGGCCCCATAAACCAATGAAAAAGGTGTATCTCTTGTCGGGGTACGAATACTAGTTCTATAGGCTCATAATGCTAGATTGATTTGAAGGTGCCGATCTCTACCTAACTTACCAACCGATCTTTTGAGGATTTTGAGGATATTTTTGTTTGTAGCTTCTGCTTTTCCATTACCTTAGGGATAGTAAATGGATGAAGAGTGATGAGTAATATGGAATGTGCCATAAATTTCATCTACATCTTCTTCTTAAACTACTTTCCATTACTCATGATGATGGCATGAGGAATGCCATATCTATAAATGATATGATTAAGGATGAACATGGAAATTTTCTTCCCCATTGGATTTGTTAAAGGGATGGCCTCAACCCATTTAGTGAAGTACTCTATTGCAGTGAGAATGTACTTGTTTCCATTTGAAGGTGGTTGATAGATCATGCCAATAAAATCAAAACCCCACTAGTAGAATGGCCATGGTGTGACAAATGGGTGTAATTCTTGTGCTGGTGCATGGATCATGTCTCCATGGTATTGATATTTTGCACAAACTTTTACAAACTGACAAGCATCTCTTTCTAAGGTTTTCCAAAAGTACCCCATGCGTAGGATTTTTTTATCTAGGTTTAAACCAATAGAATGTGACCCACAAATTCCCTTGTGGACATCTTTTAAAGCTAATTTCAATTCATCTTCCTCTAGACATCTAAGGAGTGTTTCATCAAGACCCTTATGATACAATCTGTCAGAAAGGATGGTATAACGAGCCACTTGTCTTATGAAATTTCTCTTTCGGGCATGGTTTTGGTCTTTTAGGTAAGCATAAATGGGTCCATACCATGGTGAGTCATATATGTTTAAAAGGGAAATAATTTGGGTATCAGGTAGGTCAAATGCTGGTTTAACCAATTCTTCCACCAAGAACTCATACCTCGCATTTTGATCAGGAATTTGTAGTAAAGATGCCAAAGTAGCCATTGCATCCAGTGCTCTATTCTTGTCTCTTGGGATTTGTTCATAAGTAATCAAAGCAAAGTAATTTTTCCAATCATCCACCAATTTCTTATAAGGCATCAATTTTTCATCCTTGGTAGCATATTCATTATTGACTTGATTGATGACTAATTGAGAGTCCCTATAACTTGTAATTCTGTGACATTCCATTCTAAGGCCATCTTGATACCTATGACCAAAGCTTCATACTTTGCAATGTTGTTTGTATAAGGGAACAATAACTTGTAAGATTTTGGGATTGTGTAACCTTGTGGTGTGATCAAAAGAATGCCTGCCCCACTACCATTTTGGGTGTAAGATCCATCAAAGTATAAAGTCCATGTCTTAGCTTCCACATTAACAATCTCAGAATCTGGAAACTCCACTTGAATTGGATGTGTAGACTCTAAAGGAAAATTGGCCAATTGATCTGCAATAACTTGACCTTTGATTTCTTTTCTATCAACATACTCAACGTAAAATTCACTAAGCACCATTACCCACTTTGCAATCCTTCCAGTTAGGGATGTTTTGCTAAGTAAGTATTTTAATGGATCAATTTTGGCTATGAGCTTCACCTTATGCATCAACATATAATGTATTAGCTTTTGAGAGGCAAATACCACTGCTAGGAAAGCCTTTTCCATGAAGCTATAGTTTAATTCATATTTGATCAAAGTTCTACTCAAGTAGTAGATAACTCTTTCTTTTCCTTCATTATCTTCTTATGCCAATAAGACTCCTAAAGATTTTTCTGTTGCTAAAATATAGAGTAATAAAGGTTTTCCTTTAATAGGTGACATCAAGATGGGTGGATTCATCAAGTATGTTTTCAACAATGTAAAGGCTTTATCACATTCCTCATCCCATGTAAAGATGGTGTCCTTATGTAGCAACCTTGTGAAAGAATGGCACTTTTTCGCCAATTGAGAAATGAACCTCCTTATAGATTGAATTCTTCCTTGAAGTGACATCATTTGACTAATATTCTTTGGAATGTCCATATCCATTATTGCTTGTACTTTTTCAAGATCTACTTCAATGCCTTTTCTAGAAACAATGTACCCTAAGAGTTTTCTGGATTGTACCCCAGAAGCACACTTCTTTGGGTTGATTCTTACTTTGAATTGTTCTAGCCTTGTCAAAATCTTTTCAAGTATGGGTAAATGATCTTTTCTTTCATTTGACTTAGCTAGAATGTCATCCACATAATCTTCTAGAAAGGTATGCATCATGTCATGGAAAGTGGTAGTCATTGTTGTTTGATAAGTGGCTCCAGCATTTTTGAGACCGAAGGGCATTACCTTCCAACAAAAAGTACCCCATGGGCATGTAAAGGCTGTCTTTTCTTGATCTTCAGGTATAATTTGAATTTTATTATACCCACTAAATCCATCCATGAGTGAAAACATAGAATGACCCGCAGTTAGATCCACAATAGCATCAATGCTAGGTAATGGAAAGTCATCTTTGGGACAAGCAAGGTTTAAAACTCTAAAATTCGTGCAAACTCTTATGGATTTATCATGTTTGGTAACCGATAAAATGTTGGAGATCCATTCTACATAGACAATTACTCTTATAAATCCCACCTTGAGTAATTTTTCCAATTCGACTTTGACTGAAAGGGCTACATGTGGATGCATTTTTCTCAAGTTTAGTAACTCTGGGTTTCACATTCAAATGATGCATTATGAAGCTTGGATCCAATCTAGGAATGTCGACATATGACCATGCAAAGTTGACTTGTTTTTCTTGAAAGAAGTTGATGAATTATTTCCTCTCCAAGGGACTCAAAGATGCTACCAAGTCAATAAATTTAGGATCCACTTCGGTACCAATGTTAACCTTTTCTATAGGTTCAATGAGTATAGGTGATATTTCATCTTCATGTGCTGGTAAGGTGTCCAATCTCTCTTCCTTACATGCCACAGTTGGGTTTTCACCTTCGGAAACATCCTTTATTTTTACTTTTTTTGGGTCTAGCACTGCTACATGATGGTTTTCACCACTAGACCTCATTTTTTTGTATTTTTTCTTTTCATTTTGTGGATTAAGAGGTTGAACACCTACCCCTATCATCATGTCTGGAGTGAATTTATTGATGGAAGAATTTGGTTCAACCACATTGAGGTATAAGGCCATTGCATTGTCATTTGGGAAGTATAGTAAGTCATTTGTCTCGGAAAGATCCCAATCAATAAGTTCGGGGTGCATTAAGGACAAGGATTCATTGGATGGATTTTCATTTGAAGAACTTAAGGACATGAATTTGTTGGAGGGTTCATACATTGTATCATCAAGGTCTATGACATGTGCCTCTTCAAGATGGTCCATGAAAGAAGGATCAAAATCCTCTTCACTAGAGTCACCTGAGATTTCCATGGGAAATAAGGCATGTGGATTAAACACTAGTTTAGAATCTCCTACCCATGAAGGTACCCAAGGTTCACCTACCCATTTATTGTAAGGAGGTTCTTTTTATACATTATCTTGTTGAGGTTCACTTGATGTTTGAGTAGAAGTCAAACCTTGAGTCACATGTTCTTGATTCTCAACTTTAGGAGGAGTTGCATAAGTGTGAATGGTATCAACCTCTATGTCATGAAAAGATTCTTTATAAAAGGAATCCCACTCATAATCCCTAGAATAATCTTCACTTTCGGAGCCTACCATGTGGATATTTGCATGAAAACCATGCATGGGACTTGAAATTTCTCTCTTATGTTGAAAACCTATGCCGACTTTCTCCTCTTTTTCTCTCCAAACTGGTTCAATAGGTTCTAACAACCCTCTATGTCAAACTCCTAAGGGTCCTCTTCCTTTATATCCCATTTTCTTCATGATATCAAATCCTTTTCCATATTGATCAGTTTGGATGTTGATATGTTGCACCCTTTCCATGGGATTAGCTGAATTGTCCTCCTCTTTATAAAGCCATTGTAATACTTCATTATCCTCTATTTCCATTTCTTGTTTTTCACATCCTCTCACAAAATGAGAATTATATTTATGGGGTTGATGATCTTTGGATGGCTTCCCATGTGTCCTTGGAGATGTAAGTAAATCAAATAGGGAAACGGAATATTCCCCTACCCCTTTTGAGTGAATTTTGCATTGTTTCTCAAATTGGTTCATCATGTCACTAATCTTTTGACAATGATATTTCTTAACTTGTTCTCTTTCTTCCTTAGTGGGTTTTGAATTTTCCATTATCAATGTTCAAGTCTTGACTGAATTACCATTTGAATTTTGACCCTCATAACTCATCTTTTCTTTTCCCTTAGTTGATGTAGTTGAGTTAGTTTGAATAGGGTTAGAAGTTGATGTAACATTTGATGTTGGTTTTGAAATTTCCTCTTTGTGTTC
>MU226426.1:624840-642754 GCA_018584345.1 Thuja plicata | reverse complement strand
AGGAATATACAATTCATGACTTGGCTTTAAAGCATTACAATATTGGAATGGGTTTGAATCTCCTCCAATCATGATCTCTTCCCCCATGTGTGGAAACTTTATGCATTGGTGATATGTAGAGGGTACCACTTCCATTTCATGTACCCATGGCCTTCCTAGTAGGATATTGTAAGTAAATTTCATATCAAGGACCTAACATATGGTATCCTTTTTGATAGGTCCCACTTGAATTGGTAGAATGATCATACCCTTTAAAGATCATTCCTCCTCATCATAATCCTTAATGGTGATTTTATTTTTAGGATCAATGGATGATTCGGTTAACCCTAATGAATTGACAAGATTTAAAGTGAAAATATTAAGACCATCTCCCCAATCTATGAGAACTATCTTGACCCTATGCCTTTGGATTAACACTTCTATGTGCAAGGGTAAGTTTTGAGGATGTGTAATAGACATATCATCTTGTTATGAAAATGAAAGACAATGAGGGGCTATGAGGTTTCCTACCATGTCCTGAAATTTTTCTTCCTCCAAGTTTATAGGAATGATAGTCTCAACCAAGGCTTTTTCCAACATCTCCTTGTGATTAGGAGATAATTTCAACAACTCCAAAATTGATATTTGTGCTGGAGTCTTTTGTAATTGATCCACCAAACTATAAGGCTTTGTTGTAGGTGGTGTTTTCTTAGCCAAAATAATTGGTGTTTTAGGACCAATAGTAATAGGAGTACCCCCTTGTAGGGTAAACTTTGAGGCTTTCCCCTTTGTGATGGCATTAGAGGATTCCATTTTAAGTTGATATTTGATCACAACAACATTGATAGTACTCTCATGGCCAGATATAGCATTGATAGTATTATCATAGGTATGTGCAAAGTTAACATTATTATTTCCTCTTGCATTATTCCCATTGTTTCCTCCATTGTTGGAATTGGAAGATTATCCTTTTTCATGCTTATAGAAAGGAGTCTTAAAGTCTATGTGATCTTCATTCGTTTGAGGGACTTCTACTTTTATCACACCATTATCAATGAGATCTTGTACCACATGTTTAAGACGCATGCAATCATTGGTCTTATGTCCTCGATTTCTATGGTACTCACAATGGTTATTCTTGCTCCACCAATTTGGCTTGATTTGAGGTTCATATGGTTGAGCCTTTGGTAAGTAAATAAGTTTATTTTCAATAAGTGTCCTTAATGAATTTCCCAATGGTTCACCCAAATTAGTGAAAGTCCTTTTGGGTGTAGGTGTGAAGAAAGGTTTAGGCTTGTAAGCCCCTTGATTATTTCCAAATTTGTTATTAGTGTTATTGTTGTTAAAGGGCACTTTGGGTGCTCGATTCACATTATTGGCTTGAACTTAATTTTGAGTGAGATTGAAAGGGGTGGTCTTCAAAGTATTAGCCTCCACCACTCCATCATTTACCACTCCTTAATTTTTGTTATTTCTCATCCAAAACTGGTTGTTGTTAGAGGTATTTTGATTTTGATTAGTGTTGGAGGTATTTTTGTTGTTGTTATTCTTGTTATCCTTGTAAAGTTTGATTTCTCCACTTTTAACCAACACATATTCAGTTGTTACCCCATTCTCAATTAGATCTGGAAATGTCCTAGGACATTGTAGCCTCAACTGATAGTTCATTTCATGATTCAAGCCATTCACAAAGATTTCCATCTTCTCCTTTTTGGGTACACTTAAAGGGTATATAGAAAATACCACTCTCCATCATTGTAGGAAAAGTAGGAATCCCTCTCCTTCTATTTTCTTTGTGTTACATAAATTAAGCATTGTAATCTCATGTTTGGTATTATAAGAGTAATGAGTTACAAACTTAGAGGCCAATTCTTCAAAGGTTTGAATGTCGTAGGGTAACTTTGAAAACCACTCCATTGCCATACCTCCCAAAATTCTAGGGAATAACCTCATTAGGTAAGTTGTGTCATGCATGAATTCTAGACTTAAGGCACAAAATTCTCTTAAGTGATCTTGAGGATCAATTGTTCCTTCATATTTGTC
The DNA here is from genome assembly GCA_018584345.1 of Thuja plicata. NCBI lineage: Eukaryota > Viridiplantae > Streptophyta > Pinopsida > Cupressales > Cupressaceae > Thuja > Thuja plicata. The sequence continues at coordinate 640,732 of MU226426.1, read as the reverse complement.
ATATTTAGGAAATATAGCATTTGTTAGGAATGGAACCATAATTAATGTCATATAAAAGGGAAAAGGTCACAAAGCTTCAATAGAAAAGGGTTTAGGAACCCCTCTTTGTCTCATAATGTCCAATTGCATTTGAAATATTTGAAATTTCTTGTTCATGATATCAATAGGGTTAGCCTCAGCTTCTTTTTGTTTAAGTTTGTTGACATCATAGTCATGTGGAAGTTTGAGACCCGTTTGTGCTAGGTCTAGAAAGTATTTTTCTTTGTCTTTTTCCAACACTTTTTCCATGAGATTCATGAAAAAGGGACTTTGCATAGCTTCATTAACCTTTTCATAATTTTCTTCTTCATTATTAGGGTCAATTTTGTCCCCATTGTTATTATTGTTTAACCCTTGGTTGTTAGGGTCACCATTTGCTCCTCCAAGATTGGTATTGTTTAACCCTTGATTGTTAGGGTCATAATTTGATCCTCCATTGGTATTGTTATTGGATCCTTGGTTGTTAGGATCAATATTTAACCCTCCATTTTTATTCATATCCTTGTTGATGTGGTTGATTTGATCAGGGTCTATATGACCAAATGGAAAGTACATTGTTGGTTATGTTTCCTTTATAGGTTCTGGCAAAGGTCTTGAAGAACTAAAAGGATCACCCAGAAAAGGAAACTCTTGTCTCAGATAAGATTTTTTAGGTTGTAGAGTAGCCTTGATGTAATGAGATCACATAAAAGCCAGCATTAACATAAATTGAATAAAGACTTAGGCTTTGTTTCTCACTTGAATGATCAATCCTTGGATGATTTTTTAAAAAATTCTAATAATGGCAGATTCTGATCAATTTGAAGTTATACAGAGGTAAAACATCCAAAAGGGTATCCAAAAATGGAAACAACCTATTTTCAAACCCCTGGGAAGTATCCACTGTTTACCCTTCTTTGTTTCTGGGTGGCTCTTGCCTGTATGTAGGCATCTTTTAAATGTGTGTACGCGATCACTGGAATTGTTGTACGTGGCACTCTATAGTTTGTAGGTGGTGTTTGCCTGTTGATCAGTGGTTTTTAATTGTTTACACATGGCACTTTCCAGTGACTTATGCGCCTTATGAATATTTGCAAGTGACATTTCAAAAGTATAGGCAGTCCAGAATTCTTTATAGGCGGCACTTTACTAATCAGGGTTGAAATTTCAAATTTTTGGATTTTTAAAAGTTAAAAAATTCTTATCAGACTTATTACAGAAGATTCTTGCATGAAAATCAAATACAAACTCAGCACACACATCAAGTTTGCACCATATCCCTAAAACAACACTAAAAGTGTATGTTCTCGGATGTTTTGTTTATGGGTATAACACAAGAAACTCTTCCAAGAAATCTATCTAAGAGTCAAATAAATATGGCATTTAACAATGGCTCTAAAAAGGTAGGATTACTAATTAACAAGGTTCTATTCACACCTTCGTTCTAACTCTTGTCAAGTTCCTTTACCCCCTTGCGGGCTTCCCACACGCACGAAAGTATGATTTTGCACAATCCCAAAGGACTACTCCAGGAAGTGAGGATGACTTGCACAATAATTAAAGTCACTTTCTGATTAAGGTAAAGTGCATTTTTTTATGGTGGGTTGGATGATATCATGACAAAAGTGACTGTCTTCCACTTTAGGTCGTTCCCTCTCACCGCCTTCGTAAAGGAATTCTCGGGAGGCAGGCCCTCTAAAGCTTTATTTTATCTAACATGTATATGGAAAATGAAAATTGAACTTATTCCAACAAGTTTGGGAATTTGATTCACTCAAAGAGTGAAGAGCATATCCCTATTGTCTTCCTTTGTTCCAAACACTTCAAGCAATATTTTTTCTTTTTCAACCCCTTGACAAGGAGGTTCTTAAAATTGAAATGTGTGGTTCAATTCCTTATCCCTTTCTTTGTACTAAATTGACTTTGCACATTTGGATTTTTGATTCACTTCAAAAAGTGAAGAGCATATGCCTAATCCTTGTTCAATTTACACAATTATAAGAATTTTCCTAATTATGCTAGATTCAAATAAATTTTCCACAATTTAAGCAATGCAAGCTTGATTAGAAAAATACCTTGTTTTCAAAGCTAGCAAAGGATAGGTGCATTTTTGATGTATTTTGCTTATTTCAACTCACCTAGTGGCGATCGTTCTCACTCCGGCTCCAACAAGTTAGTCAACACAACAAGTACAAAGTGAAGAAAAACTTGGAAGTCTCAAAAGATAAATCATTCCTTAGTTCCTTTAATCAAATTTTGCAACAATTAAGCTCAAATAACTAGAAATGAAAATCTATCAAAGAGTAGGAAATTTATTTTTGTAAGAAAAGATAACTTTGATTTAGTAATCATAAATATGTTCCTCTTCTTTTAAGCTTTCTAAAAGATTAGATGCATGCACTTGTTTATCATGTTTAGTTTGTGCTCTTACCTCTTTGCTAGGCCTTGTGACTCTCTTCTCTAGTTTCTATACTTTCAGGTGATTTTTCATCTACAAAGATAAAAAATACAGAGAGTTAGATAGAGAAACAAATCATTTAAAACTTGATAACAAGAAAAAAATTCTACGCGGCATTTAATAGTTAATAAGTGGCTTTTAAATTCTAAACAACAAAACTTGAAACTTTAAAAGTGGCAATTAAAAGTTAGAAAGTGGCTCTGGAAAATCCACAGGTGGCTAAAGAAAAACCATAGGTGACACAGAATGTGAAAATTGCGGTCAAATAAAGCTACTACATGGCTCTAGAATGATCACGGGCGGTCTTTTGCTGCTACCAGGTAGCCCTTTACAGAAGCAGGCGACACAAACTGTGCAAATTGCATTCCAATTATGCTAGCACGTGGCTCAAGAACAATCAAAAGCGGTCTTTCACTGCTAACAAACGGCTTCAGAATCTCCATAGGTGACTCTTCACCTATTTTCTGCAAAATGATAGAAAAGTAATGCAAAAACACAAAAACATGAAAAAAATGAGTAAAATGAGGCCTAAAGCCCCACGGTGGGCACCATTTGTGTGTGAGAAATTAAACCTTCATAAAATTAGGACTCTAAACTACAATTATATGGAAATAAAATGACAATTTAATCTAAGAATTGCAATTAAATCCATGACATCTCATGGTTCCCTATCTAAGCTTTGTTAAGAGAGATGTCAGCCTTAATCTCTCTCAAGGACAATCCTAGAATGAGAAATTTAAAGATAAAATGTCTAGATGTAGCTCAATTCTCATGACGATATGGAATTCTAATACAAAATGCTCATGATATGCTCCTCAAATCAACAATTGCTTCTAAAAATGCTCAAAAATACTTTTCAATTGCTCACAAATGCTCTCAATTTCTCAAAAATTGACTATAATGAGGATGCTTTGCACTTGAATTTCTAGGATATCAAATGCATAGAAAATGGCTTGTATTTATAGAAAATTCCCAAGGGTAGAGGGTAGAGTGAATTAACCATGGGTTAATGCTTGGTTGAGTTTGATCCCTCAAATGGTTTCAAATGGGGGGACCATTTAAATGGTTGTCTTCAAGGGTGGGACAAGAAGACAAAATCTTCAATTCTCATGGGTTGATCAAATTGAGTTGAAAGAAAATAGGATTTAGTTAATTCAATCATTTAATTAATTTATCCATTTAAGGGTGAATGGGTTGGATTTGATTTTTGATTTAAAACTATACAATTAATTGATTAAAATCAATTATATAATTTGATTGCTCCCTTTTAGGCTTGAATTTGATTATTTGATTTCATGATTATTTAATCCTTTGATTTTAATTGATTTTGTCGCATTTGTTTGATAAATGTCGATTTGAATGATTTTGATCCATTTTAATGCATTTTGATGAGATTTAAGGCAATTGGCTGAGATTTGGAAATTTGGATGATTAAGATACACTTGGTCAATTTTAGGTGTCTACACTAATTCCCACAGGGGTTTTTACCTAGTTTGGTTTCCCCATAACCAAGATTGTGGTGTTCTACTTTGTGTTATCTTAAATGTGTATGTGCTTATGACATTCAGTAATTAATTAGAGGAAAGAATTTAACTTGTTGATAACTAATTCACCCCCCCTCTCAGTTATCCCTTGGGACTATTCCAACAATTGGTATCACAGCCAAGTATCTTGGAGAGAAATCCTAACAACCTAAGGTAGATAAAATGGCGTATTTCAGGAAAGAGAGTCCTAAGTTTGATGGAGATAATTACCTTGACTGGAAGAAAAAAATGATAACACATCTTAAGTGCATTGGTTTTGATATTTATGAGATTACTACTCATACAATAGATGTTCCCACCTTGAAGGACCTTGTAGAAGAAGATTCTACAAATAAAAAAAGGAAGTATTCACCCAAAATGCAATTGCCAAAGAAGCCCTAATAAGTGCCCTATCTGATAGTGAATTTTCTAAGATCAAGAAGGCAAACAAAGCATATTCAATTTAGAAATACCTAGAAGACATGTTTGAAGGAGACATCCAAACCAAGAATGCACGTAGAAAGACATGGAAGAAAATATACAATAATTTAGAGATGCTACTTAAAGAAAACATCTGAGCTTACAATCAGAGGATTAATGAAGCACTCTTAGGAATCACGAACAATGGTGGAGAAATATCAGAGGATGATATAATGGAAAAACTAATGACCACATTGATAGCAGATTATGAAAGCAAGATAAACATCTTGGATGAAACCATGCAATTCTCAAAGGACTTCAAAAGAGAAACCTTGATTAGTAAAATATCAGCATTTGAGATATCAAGATTGAAGATGAACCTAAAATGGAAACAACTTTCAAAGTCTCAGTCCATGGTAAGAAATCCTTAAAAATCTCTAGTAATGTTGAGAAAGAAGAAGTTGATATAGAGCTAGAAGAAATGATTGCTATGATAGATAAGAAGGAAAGAAAAGGTAAAGGAAAATATGAAGGGCAACTGTCATTCAAATGTCTTTCATGTAACAAAGTTGGCCACTTTGCATCCAAGTATCCTACAAGAGTCAAGAAGTATAGATCATATTACAAACCCAAATATACTAAGGAATGCTATCATGCTAAGGATGGTGTAACTGATGATGACTTAGGACAAGATGAGATTGGATTAGTTGCAATTAAGGATAATGAAAAAATGATTGATCAAATAGAAATTGAAGATGAAAAGAAAGCACAAGAATTGTCTTTAGTATCACAAGTTGACATCATAATAGACTATATCATAGATAGCGGGTGTTCACATCACATGATAGGAGACAAAGACAAATTTGTACATCTAGAAAAGTACAAAGGTGGCATGGTCATATTTGGAGATAACACTCCCAAACCTATCATAGGCAGAGGATCTATCACCCTAGATGGAAAGAACAAGACATATGATGTTCTTTATGTTCATAGTTTGCATCATAACTTACTAAGTGTTGGACAATTGCTAGATAAAGGATATTAGTTGGAATTCAAAAACAACAGATGCATTATTAACAACAAAGAAGGAGACATGACTGCAATAGGCTCAAAGACTAAAGGTAATGATTTTCATCTTAACTCTAAAGTAAGTTGTTTTGTTGCAAAAGTGGATGACAGTTGGCTTTGGCACAAAAGACTTTGTCATATCAATTTTGAAAACATAATGAAGATAAGTAATGTAAAGGCAGTAAGAGACCTTCCTAGAATTGCAATACCAGTTGATACTATGTGTAGGGAATGTGTGATGGGGAAGCATGTGAGGACCTCATTCAAAAGAAAATAGAACTCTGTAGAGAACAAATTGGATCTAATACATACAAACTTATGTGGACCTACTCAAACTAGATCTTACTATGGTGAAAGGTATTTTATCTTGTTTGTAGATGATATCTCAAAGATATTGTGGGTTGTGTTCTTGAAAGACAAATCTGAAGCTTTTAAGAAGTTCAAAATATTCAAAGCTAAAGTTGAAAATAAATCTGGATTAAAGTTAAAATGTCTGAGATCTGATAGAGGAGGAGAATTCACCTCTAATAAGTTTCTTGAGTATTGTGAAGAACATGGGATAAAAAGACAACTAAATACACCTAGAACCTTTGAACAAAATGGAATTGTAGAAAAGAAATAGGATAAAACTTGACATAATGCACACTATCATGATTGAAGGAAAAGTTGCACACACCTATTGGAGAGATGTAGTTAATAGAGCAGTCTATACTATCAACATAACTCAACTGAGACTAGGTACAGACAAAACACCTTATGAACTTTGGTTTGGTAATGTACCTATAGTAAAGTATTTTAGAATCTTTGGAAGCAAGTGCTACATCAAGAGAGATGATGGTGTTGGAAAATTTGATGCTAGAAGCGATGAAGGTATTTTTCTTGGTTACTCTACTAAGAGAAAAGCTTACAAATGTTTTAATTTAAGGTTGAGGAAAATCATTGAGAGTGCACATGTGAAGATTGATAAAAAATTCATGATTCAAGAGAGATATTATGAATATGCACCTATGATTGAAGATAAACCTAGACCTATCAATAAAGATATAGTTATTGAAGAAATGTTTGACTGTATTGATGTTTCATACAATAACCCTGGACCAAGTCAAGAAGAATCATAGATTACAGATGAGAGTGTCACTCCTAAAAACTCTAAATACACATCTAGATACCACTCTAAAGAAGATATCATTAGAGATTAGAGCAGTAAATTTTTCACAAGATCCAGAGAAAAAGGCTCAACTGTTGATGAAGAGGTATGCTTACTTTCATAGATTAAACCCTTAAGTGTTGAAGATGCATGTAATTATTTAGATTGGAAAAATGCAATGCAAGAAAAATTGGATCAAATAATCAAGAATGACACATGGGAATTGGTCCGCAAACCTTGTGACAAGAATGTGATTGGAACCAAGTGGATATTCAGAAACAAAATTAATGAAGATGGGACAGTGATTAGAAACAAAGCAAGATTGGTATGTAAAGGATATGTGCAAAGAGAAGGAATTGACTATTCTAATACATTTTCCCCTATGAGAAGACTAGAAGCTATAAAGCTGGTTTTAGCTTATGCAACATTCAAGAACTTCAAAGTATATCAGATGGATGTCAAGTTAGCATTTCTGAATGGTGACTTGAAGGAAGAAGTCTACATAGAGAAGCTTGAAGGATTCAAACTTTATGACAATCCAAACATGGTATGTAGACTAAAGAAAGCCATCTATGGACTTAAATAGGCCCCAAGAGAATGCTATGAAAGGCTTGATGGCTACTTAACAAAGATTGGATTCAAGAAGGGAGCAAGAGATTGTAACATATTTATCAGAGAGACACCTAATGGTTTACTACTTGTTTCTATCTTTGTTGATGACATTATCTTTGGAGGTAATGACAAGATTAGTGTAGAATTTACAAGGGAGATGCAGACTATATTTGAAATGAGCATGATTGAACCTATCAAATACTTTTTGGGATTAAATGTAAAGTAGACAAACAAAGGTATATTCATAAATAAGTTTAAATATGAGAAGGAGATATTAAATAATTTTAAGATGGAAGATTGCAAGCCAATAAGCACCCCCATGATAATAGGAAGCAAGATTTCTAAAGATGATGATTCCACAATAGTTGAAAAGACACTATACAAGTCTATGATTGGAAAACTCATATATCTCAATCAATCTAGACCTCATATTTCTAATGCAGTTGGCATTGTTGGAAGATTTGTAGCTGAACCTAAAAAAAACCACTTAATGGAAATAAAAAGAATATTTAGATACTTAAAGGGAACTATAGACTATGGTTTATGGTATCCTAACTCGGAGAATGTACAACTTCATGTGTATATTGATGCTGATTGGGTGGGTTGTATTGATGATAGAAAGAGTACCTTAGGAGGAGCAGTATTTCTTGGAGACAGATTGGTCACTTGGACAAGAAAGAAGCAAAATTGTATTTCTGAGTCAACAACTGAAGAAGAATATGTAGAAACAAAATTGAATTGTTCTACAATTGTTTGGATCAAATAGATGATAAAAGAATTTGGAATTCAGATTGATTATCCTATTGTTATTCACTATGACAACACTAGCACTATCAATTGTTAAAGAACCTTGTGATGCACGCAAAGACAAAACACATTGAAATAAAATATCATTTTCTAAGAGAAAAAGTTGTAGACAAAGAAGTAAAGTTGGATTATGTAAGCACTAAAGAACAATTAGCATATATTTTTACAAAGCCTTTATCAAAATATACTTTTGAGTATCTCAGGGAGAAGCTAGGATTAATTCCCTTTCCTGAGTCTGATTAAAATGTACAGAAAAAGCATAAGTCCTTATTGATTGATGAATGGTTGAATACTCTACTTCTGGAGTAGTACTTGTGCTTAATAGTATTTGGCACCCTTTTCCATTGATGTAAAAGCGAGAGTATATAGTAAGGAGGAGCATATACTCTGGGGGAGTATATAGTCATAAGATTAAAAACACAGTCAGAGGAGCTGCAGTGAAGAGGATCCTTTGATGAGGATATTGAGAAGATTGTAAAAATAAGGAGGATACTTTGGGTTGATGGTGTTTTTCATATCATATGTTTCCATCAATGTCAAAGGGGGAGATTGTTGGAGATTCGCTTCTGTGCCGATAGTTGATTGTATGTTTGTCATTGATGACAACATATAATATACAGTAGTGTACTGTATGTATTTATCAGCACAAACATATTAAGCCTTGTGTGTTCATTTCTATGTTTTATACATGTTCTAGATGCTATATGAATTCACACAGATTCAAATATGTAGTTTCATTTGAGTTATGTTAATCTTTTTGGTAGTTACAGATTCTAGAGATTGTCTGATTAAAAGCCAGTGTATTTACATTGTTTCTTGAGTTGCACTTATCTTTGAGATACGTGTGTTTGTATTCATGTTTAGTTATGAGTTAATGATGATTATCCAAAGGTGCTAATCATTTTTCAATAGAAGCATGATTTTTGAGTTAATTTGGTGGAGCCGACTATGTGAAGCATCATGTCTATTCAGTTTGAGTTGCACAGTTCTAATTATGTTGTGTTCTTGGTTTGCCCAACTAAAGAAGCATTAAAGGGATTCCTAAAGACAACAAGATCATATCTTTTGGAGAAGATACTTATAGTAGTTCATTTGAAGATCACCAAGTGTAAATGATGAGAAAAGAGACAGAACAAGAACAATGCAGAATGTTGTTTGTGTTGGGACAGTAAAGACATTTCATTCATGAGTAAAAGATATATGTGAAGAAGCAAGAAGTGCATACAATACATTGGAACTGATCAAGATAGTAGGTCTACTCAGATATTTCATTATCAAATATAGTGTATTTATGTTCTACTAAAGGTTGTAGCCTTCATCATTTTAGTAGTGAGCTTTTGGATAGTGAGTCCTCACCCCTAACATGGTTATTTGTAAAAGACTCCTAACAAGGTCAGACCCTTAACCAGTTAACTATACTTATTTCATTGTAAAGATCAACTCCTAACAGGGTTGTAAGATCTTCTAAAATAGATTATTATACTCAAGTACAGCTCTTTGTGGATGCTAATTTCCACTGAGGTTTTTTACCTAGTTTGGTTTCCCCATAACCAAAATTATGGTGTTCTACTTTGTGTTATCTTAAATGTGTATGTTCTTATGATATTCAGTAATTAATTAGAGGAAATAATTTAACTTGCTGATAACTGATTCACCCCCCCCTCTCAGTTATCCCTTGGGACTATTCAACCATAAACAAGGGATCTCTATTGTGCAAAGAAATGACCAATCAATCTCTTCAATGAGAAATTCATTGGATCAAACAACTACACCCCAAAGTAATGCTTTTCTAGGTAAGGATCCTAATTAATTTGATATTGTTTAGTTCTACAGAGAATCACGTATTCAAATATCTAATCTAGATTATTGCAAATCAAATCCCATAGAGCTAAAATGCCTAATGGAACACTGTAATCTAGGTAATGTAAATGTTAATGCACATTCTAGTAAAATTCCTAAAGATGATGCCTCTAAATTAGAGGAAAATAAATATGATACTAGTATCTTGTACAATGCCCTAGGAAAAAATCCTAAGCCTTTCTATGTCTCCCTTTTTATTAACAAACATAAGTTCAACAATTGTATCATAAACTAAGGATCTTTCGACAATGTAATGTTGACCCTAGTAGCTAAGACCCTCGGCTTGTCCCTGACAAAGATTTTTGGAAGATGTTATTTGATGGATGCTAAATAGGTGCCACTAGTTGGACAAATTAAAGATCCACAAGTAGTCCTTGTAGCTCACCATACTATTGGTAGATATACCAGTCAGTTATGACATGCTATGAAGAAGAATTTTTTACAAAGACTTGGACAAAGTAATCATATTAGACTGGTTTCATGCAATCATACCTTTCAAGAATAATAAATTTAAGATGGAACCCAAAGAGAAAGAAAAATTCATAGTGTTGAAATCCGATTACCTAAAGGAGAAAATCTTGTATGAATAACTTGAATTTGGAAACTACATGTTATATATTGAGTCTGATTCTCCAGAGTTGAAAAATGAAGAGGAAGAATCACATTTGTGGACCTTGGAGTTTGATGGAAGTTGTGCTTCTAGAAGGTCAGGTGAAGAAGTGGTGTTGATTTTTCCTCAAAGAGACATCAAACATCTAGCCTACAAACTAGAATTAAAAAATATGAAAAGAACTATAGAATACAAAGCTTTACTGTTGGGAATTGCTACAACTAAAGATAAAGGAATTAAGGTGTGAAAGAAAAGGGTGACACAGAGCTAATAGTAAAACAAGTCAGGGGGATTTTCTCTGTTAAAAATCATAGATTAAATAATTATAGGAATAGATTATGGGATGAAATAGAAAGCCGTAATTATTTTTCAATAGAAGTAATGCCCAGAGAAAAAAATACGCGAGTTGATTCTATAATGGTATTGACATCCCTCCTTTTACCTCACATGGATTTTAGATACAAAAAGAACATAATTGAACTAGTGCATAGGCCAAGATTTATTGATAATGTGGAATCATGGTAGGTCTTTGAAGATGATCATCGAATTTTCTAGTTTCTAAAGAACGCCGAGATTTTTATTGAGCAATATTTTTAAGGCAGAGAAAACCTTTGCACTATATTCTCTCCAGGAAACAAAAAGGACCTAGAACAAGGGGTCATACAATTAAAAGGTAATAAAATTCCCTTAGGAATGATTTACCTATGGAAATTATTTGATAGATATGATGCATACATCTAAAGAAAAAGAGAAGAATAGGGGAACACCTCTGGAGAGTATGAGAGTTTGAACATTACAGATATGAAAAACCCGAAGATGATAAGCATTGGAAAGTGTTATACTGAGAAAGAAAGAATGAAGTTGAAGGAGATACTTTCATCTTACCAAGATGTGTTTACATGGTGCTACAATGACTTGAAAATTTTCATGGGTGCAAGATTCAAACACCATATCCCCCTAAAACTTGAGGCTGCTCCTTTCCGCCAGAAATAAAGAAATTATAACCCAAAGTAGTTGATGTCATTTTCAGGAAATTGACAAGATGTTGAAGGCATGAATAATATATCCCATCCACCATTACACCTAGGTAGCCAACATATTCCTGATCTGAAATAGAAATGAAGAGATCAGGATATGTGCAGATTTCAAAAATATGAACCAACGATCTCTCAAAGATAACTATGCATTACCAAACATGGATCATTTGTTACAAACTATGGCTGGTTCAGAAATTATGTCTATGTTAGATGAATTTTCTGGTTATACTAGATAGAAGCTGATGAAAGTGACCAACATAAAATAGATTTCACTACTCCATGGGGCACTTTTTCTTATAACATAATGTCTCTTGGGTTGATCAAAGCAGGTGCTACTTTCCAATAGGAAATGCACTTGTCATTTAGAGATCTAAAGAATATGGTAATGGAAATGTACTTAGATGATCTTAAAGTGATCTCTAAGATGAGAAGAAACCACTTGCATGACCTAGAAGTAATCCTACGAAGGTGTTGGGAACACATTATTTCCTTGAATCTAAAGAAGTCTGGATTCTGTGTAACCAAAGGAAAATTATTGGCCTTATTTTGTCTTGGGAAGGAATTCAAATAGATCCTAAAATATTCAAAGCAATTCAGCAACTCAGCCTCCCTTCAAGAAAGTTTGGAGTAAAATCACTCTTTGGCTAGGTCAATTTCCTAACAAGCTTTGTGGTTGATTTCTCTGAAACTTCTAGACACATAGATGATACGAAGAAAGAGAATCAAGGATTTTTATGGAATAAGGCTAGTAAAGAATCCTTCATAAATATCAAAGAGGTCATAGCCAATGCACCTATCCTAACACATCCCAATTTTGCCAAAGAATTTCTCATTTATTGTTATGCCTCTGAACACACATTGTTTGAGATACTGCTACAAGAGAATGAGGAAGGATTCAAGGTGCCAATCGCATTCATGAGTATCCCATTAAAGAATCATGAACTAAGATATTCTCAAAGTGATAAGCATTATTTCTCCATGGTAAAGGCTTTTAAGAATTTTAGGTTTAACATTGTACACTCTCATGCCATTGTCTTTGTCCCTGAGCCCATGGTGAAAATAATTTTGACACAATAGGAAGTGGGATGTAAGAGTAGAGGGGAATTAATTCCTAAAGTGAAAGAATATGATATTGAGATCAAACCAACCAAGATTATACAGGGAAAATTTCTTTCCAAAATGATAGTTGAGAACAAGCTTGAACACCAAGAGGATCTTCCTAAGGTGTTGATGGTAAGTTTGCAATATCCCTGGTTCTCAAACATTTCTTATTTCTTAACTTATGGTGAATGTCCAAAAGGTCTCTCCCCTAAGAAAAATATAAATAAAAGAATAAAGACTGAAAATTATGTCACTTTGGATGATAAGATGAACAAGCGATCCATCAATAGAACCTTCTTGAGATGCGTAGATAAGAAGCAACAGGAAAATCTTTTGAAATATTTCCATGAAGAAGCTTGAGGTAGTCATTTCTCTTCCAATGTTACAAATTTCAAAATCCTCAAGAAATTTTAATACTGGCCAAGGATGTTTAAAGATGCCTAGTTTTGGGTATCGAAGTGTGAAAAGTGTAAGATGTTTGTAGGTATGCCCCAAATAGCTACCCTACCTTTGAGACCTGTGATTATCAAAATCCTTTTCTGTAGTGAGGAATAGATTTTATTTGTCCCATAAATCCTCATTCAAGTGTGGGGCATATGTACATACTAATTGTGAAAGACTACTTTTCAAAATGGTTTGAAGCTAAAGCAATCAAGAAGACCACTTCTGAAGTTGTTTGCCACTTCTTAAAAGAAAACATTTTGGTGTGTTTTGGCATACCAGTAAAACTAGTTATGGACAATTACACTTATTTCTCTTCATAGGAAATCACACAATCCTTCTATGATCATGGGATTCACACTCTTCATATTATTATCCTCAAGGAAATGGTCAAGCTGAATCAAGCAACAAAACCTTGGTGAACATCATTAGGAAGCTAGTTTCATAAAATTAGAAGAACTGGCATAAAAAATTACATGAAGCTCTATGGGCAGACCAAATCACTCTGAAGTGCACTATCAGAATATCCCCATTTGAGATAGTGTATGGTTTCAAAACTAGTCTTCCGCTACCCCAGGAACTGTCAGTGTGCAAATTGCAGACAGTCCTAGAAGATGTCATATTTCTAAATGGAGTTGAAAAGAGAATCCTATATATATTTGAAAAAACACAAAGAAGAAAGAGAATACATGGTTGATAAGATAAATCAACATCAAAAATAGATCAAAAACCTTTTTGATAAAAGGATTAGGCCTTGAAAATTAATAGAGAGAGATTTGGTCCTAATTTGGGACAAGAGAAGAGAACCAAATGTTATGCACGCTAAATTTGATTCCCTATCGAAAGGTACTTTTAGAATTCATCAAGCATTTGGATTAAATTCATTCAAGTTATCTTATCAAGATGGCATGATCTTACCTTTGTCTTACAATGGAAAAGATCTAAAGTTGTATCAACTATAAAACAAGTAGCCCTTGTAACTGTACCATAGTAGTTAGGCCTTCATTTCTGTTTTGATGTTTTGTTTTCCTATTTTGTGTTGTTTGATCCTTTGTTGTACAAAACTAGAGAATATAAATCCTTTCTGAGTCCTTCATGGTCCTCGTCCCTAGTTAGATCCAGTTGTTAACATATTTTAGTTTCATTTATAAAATTGCCTTTGAAATTGGAAAAATTATGAATACTTGACTTTACTTTCAGAAAATGAGTCTTCCTGATGTTTCAAAAATTACCATGCAACAAAATATTTTAAACCTTTTATTAAAGTCGAATATCAAGAATTCATGTTTCCATAATTGCCAAAGTCTTTTCCCTTTATACTAAATCACATACAAATATGAAGATTGACATTCAAGTCTCAATTTCACGAAAGGAAAGCATAAGCATGGAGTTTCAGGAATAGGGGCTTCTACTATTGAATCTTTTAGGAATTGTAGCTAGAGAAGGCACTTTCCAAATTTCTAAAAGGTAGAGAGAAAAGAACTAAATGTGTCCTTTTAGAAAATTGATGATCGGAGTACTAAATGGGTCGAAAAGAGAAGTAAAGTGGTAATATTTTTGAAGTTCCAAAAATAGGGACCCATGAGGGGTAATCCTCGACATTTGAAAAGTGAGACCCCATTTTTTAGAATTTCTTCATTATAGCTACTTCACCTACGGAAATGAAGTGAGGTATGGAGATCTCCACCTAACAAAAAGAAAAAGAACCAGAATCAGTGGTGCTAGGGTGCTACTTCCGAAATTCCAAACGATGATTGTGGGCATTTTGAATGCCTATTTTTGAAAATCCTAACTGACATAAGTAGGTCACCATGGATCAAAATAATAAATACAATGCATGATTTACTTACATAGACTTATTTTTCAACACTTAATATAATTAATGCCATCAATGGAATGAATTTGAAAATGGAATTGGAGACATGTTGGTCTTATTGCATAGAACAAGAGGCAATAAAGAAGCCCTCAATTTTTTGGAATGGGTTTTCTTTTTGGTGCAGAATATGTGCGCTGAGGAAAGGTATATAGATTAGGCTGATCTCATTAGTGATAGACTGAAGACTATAATAATTGAGGCTAAGTTTCACGACTCATTTTTCATGTCTTCTTACTTTATTTAGGCCCTAGCATGCACATAACACTAGCCTTGTGAGGTCCTACCCTGACCTGTCTGAGTTTGACTCTTATTTTGACACTTGACTCATCAGGATGATATTTTGAGTATTGCCATTATGGTTTATGCATGTCATCTTTTGGATCTTATGAGTAATTGTTACAGGTTTTGTTGATGATCACAGTTACCGTACTCTTTATATCTATACACATGCTCATTTTGATACCTTGATTTTCATGATATAGGTAATTAGCTTTGTTCTGTTATCTTTGATATTATATTCATTAATGAAATCATGGTTCGAGATTATGATGCTAACACTTGCTTTTGCAAATATGTAATGTTATATGATATAGACGTATATACCTATATATTGATGCTATCATTTTATGTTGAAATGTTTATTAATATAATTGGTTTTTTTTTATCAAGTACTGACATCGAGTTTGAGCATGCAGGGATATGGCCATGGTTTAATTTGGGGAAACAAGATAGGACCAAGTGCATTCCGTAAAGCCAAGGTCGACTCTAGTAAGAGAGTACGACCTCGTTGTATTGTATTTTCTTTTGTAAATGTGATGATTGATTTTGTATGTGTGTTAATGGTTTAATTGCATTTTGTAAATGATTTTTATTTTTGTGTTAATGTTTTTAATATTGCACACAAGCATGCCACA
>MU226426.1:552047-567078 GCA_018584345.1 Thuja plicata | reverse complement strand
AATATTAAATATTAAATTTCATATGATTAATAATAATATAACATATATAATATATTATTATTAATCAACATGTATTATATATATTCTAATGATCATACGACTGAAGCTACAAACATTAACAAGACAAGATCTCAAAGAAAAATTCAAAATAAAAGCATAAGTTGCCAAGGTTGACAACTTCTTGTAAAGATTGACAACATAATAATTAAGGAGTTTAACGCCAAGAAGTAGTTAGGTAGTTTTGGGTAGATTAAGAGGTTGGTTTCGGTTCCCTTAAATGGAAAAATTTTAAATGAGATTTAAACAACCAAAGAAAAATATTAGTGGTCATGTGAGACAGTTATGGTAAGTTTTGGAATCAATAAAATCCATGTATTCTCTGAAATGTGCAGTTTTTCTCTCTGTAACAGTCAATTTGAAAGGATATAAAATGGATTAGAGGGTTTGGTCTTGATATATTTCTAATTGGGGATGTTATTGTTCTTTTTTTATAGTCTTTTATTCTTTGAATTATTTCATTTGATTGAGTTTTGAATGAGATATCTTTGTTTGAAGGTGACTGTCAAACCCTAAAGTAGGTTAACCCGAGAACACTAAAGATGTGATATCTTGCATAACCATGATGAATAAGACACTCATTTGGTAAATAATGAGGTGTAATGTATATATTAACCTTTCCTTGAGGTTTCAAAGAAGCATGCAATGAATGGCACAAGTTTAAATAAAGAAAGATAATTTATGTTGAAGGAGAAAATAATAATTGTCTCAGAAACAAGACTCTCAGTGCGGGGGCAATATCTTTCCAACTGACTGTTGGATCTTTCTCATCATTTATTATCTTTTAGGGACCCTAATTGCACCCATCCTCACTAGAGAGATTGAGACTTTTTGGTCTGAGTCAAAATTTATACCTTTATGTGTACGGGTATGTCAAAGAAGATAGAAAGAAGGTATATTTTGAGTATTTATTTCTAGAGTTTTATTTAATGGATCTAGTGGATGGGAAAGCATATGGAAAGAGTCTAGAAGGATTTTAGGGAGTCTTTTTGATGAGATAAAATATCCTAAATGTTTTATGGGAGTGTTTAAGTTACTGTCCCAAGTGTGGAGTCAAGAGATGCAGAGTTACTATCTTTTAGGATAGAAACCCTTAGTTGGTGTGGGAACAATGTGGGAAGTAATGAATCTTGTTTGAGCACTTGAATGGTGTGAGTCTAGTGATGGTGAGTGTTGAATAAGAGTAATTTTATGACCCTTGATAGACCTAGTTGAGTAGGTTGGGTCATGGCATTGTATCTAGTTGAAGGTACTTTTGGGAGACACTGAGAGTGTTTTGAAGATTCTTGGAAGAATCTTGGGAGCTCACCAACTTGAATTGCAATAGTTAAGATCAATATCAATATATTAAGATTTATTTGGATAATTTGTGAAATTTTTGGATGAACATTTTTATATATGGTTTTTTTTTACTCGGTAAAGAAGAGTAACTATGTAGTGGATATAAAGGTAAAAAGGGACTCGACAAGCACATTTATTGCAAATAATTTCAGCCATTAGAAACCATAATTATTGGAAACCTATAAATAGGTCAAATTATTATTTATTTTGAACCTAACATTTTAGAAAGAGCATTGAGCATATTGTAGAGTGATTATTCCATCGAGAATTTAAGCGATTTCAAGGTAATTCTAAATCTTTGCAAGAACATTTGTGATACATTTATTAGATAAATATTGTACACCGAGTTGTGTTTGCAAAGTAGAGTATTACCTCAGATTCCTTAGTTTTTTCAAGAAACATATTTTGAATTGATCATGGCACCTAAGATGCAAACACTAGTTCTAGTGAAGAATGTTGAACCAGTGAACCCTAAATATAAGTTTCTCCCAGCTATAGCCTCATAAATTGACATGACAGGAGCATTATCTTCAATACCGCCATAATTTCTTTTGATTGAAGACATCTTCACATTCATTCATTGCAAAATTGACGATCTGTGTGAAGAAAATATTGATGCTTCATTCAGCAAGCTGTGCATGGATGGAAAAGTTAAGGATGAGCACACCCATCTAGAAACTAAAGGATTGGTTCATGCTATACATTTACCAAGGGTATTCAATCCTAAATGGCTAAGGATGGTACTCAGCTGAGTACACCACCAATTCATGTGGCTGGATAAACTGATTAAAATAAATAAGGATGTGTTGCACATCATCACCAGATTCCCTATTGGAGACAAACCAAAGGCGATTAAGTGAATTGAAAGGGGTAAGCTCACTGATCTAACCATGGTAGAATGGGATGGTAGAGGAATTAAAATATGTACTATGACATATCCCAAGTTAAGGTATGCATGTAACACCATATCTTACCGAGTGTTTCAATCCTCCTGAGTCGATAGTGTACCATGTCAAGCAGTTGATATAGCATACAAGATAGTGAAGAAATGACTACATATATATCTCTATGAATTTTTGTTGAAGTAGATATAAGACAAAATGAACACAATCAAAAATCAAAAGAGAAATACTTTTAAATTTGGTTCATTGTTGGTATGTATTTTCTTCTACTACCAGAATTCATTTCCCTCCATTGGAGATGTACTTTGGAAAATTGATAGACCAATCATATATCAGATACATGAGTTTATAGAAAGTATAGGAGATAATTTTGATGCAATCATGTCTGATTAGTTTCTGAAGTTTGAAACCATAATGCACAAAAGATATATATTTCCACCTCAACTAGTTGTAAAATATCAGGATAACATATGTTTTGAAGTAGATACACATGTATGTATAGTCAAAGCTGTTGAACCGAGAGTGTAATGGATTCAACAGATGGGATATGAGATGGATATTTATATTGGTTCAAAATATAGTGAAGCCTTATTAGAAAAACCAATTGACCCTAATGAAAATAGATATGGCACTTATGAGGAAGTCAAAGATAAAATCAAGCAAGGTATTTTGGTACCTAGGCTAATTAAGAAAGCAAGTAAAATGATTAATGTTTTATCAAAGAATCTTGGAGTTGATGATACTTTGGATAAGGAAACTAAGAATACACAAGCTAGTGTAGTGGTTGAGAAGAAAAATTTACAATCGCATTCACCGAGTAAGAGAGGTATTACAGGAACACCAGATCATTGGTACAACCTACAAAGAAGAAAGTTGCAAAAATAGTTCAACCAAAAGGAAAGATTTATGAGAGAACCAGAGGAAAGAAACAAACTGCTAGAACATGGAGAAGATTATTACTTGGAAAAGAGAGTGAAATAGAATCTGATGAGCCTAACAAATATGTATCTTTTTTATGCAAGATGCTCCTGCATCAGACACCCAAGGTAGGAAAAATTTTGTGGATATAGATTCACAAAATGAAGTAGTTTCTGATGATATTATTATTTTTTTTCTTCTCTTCCAACACCTTGCTAGAACAAGTATCCGCTGCCGATATATTTCCTTTTTTCTTCTTTTCCAACACCTAGTTGGCACAAGTATATATTGCCGACAATACTCTACTACAATCAACTTCGTCAATATATAACTCTCATTCTCCTCCAAACTTATAGGATCTAATGCACTTGTAATAAACTCTGGAACACCATACAAATATTCTATTGTATACCAAACATCATTTGCAAAGTCCTCATATAAACCAACATCATTATATTTCAAATCCATCTCAAAGTTAGCATCCCATGATTCATAAAAATTTACCTCTTTCACATCTTCATCTTTATTTTCTTCTTTCATGTCTTCAACAAGGCATGTAACAAATTATCTACTTTGACCTTCAACCAAGGTATTCCACTCTTCCTCAACTGCTGTAATCTTCATTAATAAATCATCTTCTTCAATTGTAGGTTCATGAATCTTTGCATCTTCTTGCTCTACCTATTCTTTTGTATCACATGCATGATACTCCAATGTATATTCTTTCTTTCCTTCATCCAAAGAATTGACATCAACTCTTTGAATCACTCTTCTCTTTTTCAGCTCTACTTTTAATTCAGCCACTTTCTTCTTCAAATCCAATATTGCAACTCTTGTCTCTTCCGGATATCTCTCTCTAATTTTCTCAAGTCTAGGAATCCTAAGAATCCATCCAATCAAAAAAGTCATCTTCTTTTTTCTCTTCTCCATACTCACATCCTCTTAAGGAAAAACCTCACCCAACCCAAGGTCTTGGTGCAAACTGCCTCACAGTCAGCAATCTGTTTACACACTCAAGAACTCCTACTCTGATACCACTAATGAAGGGACACACCACTTTTGCAGAGCTCTCATGAGTTCCACTAAGTCTTGATGAATTTCTAGATGGATTATAGAATTTAGGAGGATTTGGAGGTTTTAGGCAAGTAAAGTATCTGAAGAGGAATGAATAAGACAAGAAAAAGATTGAAGATGCATTTTTTGTTACTTTAATGAGATATAGAGTGACACCTATAGAGATTTTGGATAAGCTACCAGAGGAACTTTAGAACAAAATTTATGTAAGGTGGAAGTATGTCATTAATGCAGAAAAGGATATGAGAGAGAGATCTCTTATACATAGTATTCCCAACCTGGCTCCATGAGAAATTGTAGAAGTATTGAAGAAACATTCAAACAATTTTCTAGTCAAGGGAAGAGCCCTAAGGATAATGAATGGAGATATACAATCAGTAGAGAAGCATACAAATAGAAAATGGAAAGTAATATTTCAAGTAGATAATACTAAGAAACAAGAAACTGAGAAGAGTCAAGATGAAACAATCACTGATCATGTAAAGGAAAGCACCAAGAAAATGTTGGAATTAGTTACTGATGATGTTGTTGGAATTCATGTTTTGTCACTGATGTCAACATATGTTTCTATGGAGGCTGAATAGACTGGATATTACTATTTCTTGATGACTCACATAAGTGTATGGGTATTGTATGGTTGATTAAGAATAAGCGAAGATGGTGATGTGTACAGGAATATGTTTTTATCTTATTCCTAAGGTTTCCCAACATAATATTGTCTACTAGATAAGTTACATATGTTTTAGTGAAGGCTGGGTACTTGACTATTACAGGGATCTTTGACAGAGTTTGTCTTTGTATTTTGAGTATAAATTACAAGTGATATGGATTCAGGTTAAGCGAGCTTAAGGGATGGTAGAAGACATGTTAAGGAATGTTTTTTTATGATTCTTGGGTTTTAGGACTCTTGGTGATGTCAGTTGTGGTGTGTGTTCTAGAGGAGACTTATTTGCAGATGACTTTAGAGATGTAGTGTGTATTATGGATTGCAAGTGTCAATTACAGACCTTGGATTATATTTGATGAATTGTAATTGATGTTTACTTATTATAGGTACTGTGTTTATCTTAGCAAGGGGTTAAATAATTATTTTTATATTGCAAAAGCCTAATTGGACGACCTAATTAATTATTTTAATAGGGTATATATGAGAGATCTTTTCTTGTTTGAAAAGAAGGCATGTGAAGTTGAAAATGTGATTTTGGAAGAGACAATGAAGTGTGTAACCTATGAGCTTATTTGTGTGAAGAATGTTGGATGTAGAGAAGAGGTTTTTATTATATTACTTCATTGGAACTGACCAAGAAAAGACATTTGTTATCAGACAGTTCACTGGATTGTGTATTTCCTATATACACTTGTATTTCAAACTGTAAGTCCTAAGGGCATATTTAACCTTCTTTAGGTAGTGTACATGTGTAGTGAGCCCACTGTTACTCTTGACTCCTAATAGGGTCTATCTTTTAACAAGGACTATGTATTATAATGCATCAATAAGCTCCTAACATGGCTAAATATTTTAACAGAGATACTATGCTCTCAATACATCATTTGTGGGTGCTAATTCCTACCGAAGTTTTCCTTTAACAAGGTTTCCTTGACAACAAAGGATTGTGTTTTTGTGTTGGCATTTACTGTGTTATTATTTGGATTAAATTTTTGATTATAAATTTTAATGTTTAATAATCTGTCTCACAACTGATTCACACCCCCTCTTAGGTGTGTTAGTGAACTGTTATTCCTAACAATTAGTATTAGAGCTATTGGTCCTTAGAGAGAAATATTAACAGCTTGAGGTGATCCTAAAGATGGTATTATATAAGAAGGATAGTCCAAATTTTGATCGTGAAAAATTTGACAGTTGGAAGAACAAGATGAGAACACATTTTCTATACTTCAGAATCGACTACTACATGATTACAAAAAAGGATGTACAGATGAACGCTGGGGATGAACTGGATAAGTCTAGTGATGATGAAAATAAGATATTTTCATATAACATGGTTGCAAGGGAAGTACTGATTAGTGAACTGTCTGAAGGTGAATTCACTCAGGTCAAAGATTTGGATTCTTCACATGACATTTAGACAAGATTGGAAGCACTATATGAAGGAGAAAAGTTTACTAAGTAGGAAAAGTTCAAAAACTGGAAGACAAGGATGGAAAATCTGAAAATGGAAGATGATGAAAATATTAGAGAATATGTATAGAGATTTACTGAGGTTTTTATTAGGATCTGAAACTTTGGAAGCACATATAATGAAGCATAAGTGATTGCAAAAATTCTTGGGTCTTTGACACCTATTTACAAGACTAAAGTGCAAGATATAAAAGAGATCATACCCTTGACAACAAACTTTAATAGCGAGATGTTGATTCCAAAATTAACTACTTTTGAGGCCACAGAGATGGGAGATTCATTATCTAAAGTTGAGACAACATTCAAGGTGACTATGCATAAATTTTTAAAAAAAACTTTATTAGTAATTGCGAGCACTAGCAGTAGTGACTTGAGAGAAGATCTTGGTGAATATATTGATGAATGGGAACATATAAAAGAGGGGAAAATAAGTTAGAAGGAATTGTGGCCCTGATTTCTAGAAGAGAAAAGAGAGGTAAGGGTAAGTTTGAAGGAAATTTACCTCTGAAATGTTTTTCATGCAATAAGATAGGTCATTTTGAATCTAGATGTCCTACAAGGGCTCCAAAATATAAATCTAAGTTTTATAATCCTAAGTATTCAAAGGATAAGGAATGTTACTATGATAGTGAAGGTGTTTCTGATGATGATGTTATTGATTATGATGAGATTGGATTTATTTCTATCAAGGATGATAAACCTATTCATGAAGAAAGAGCCTTAGTGTCACATGTTGAAAACAAATCTAAATGGATCATAGATAGTGGTTTTTTAGACCATATGACTAGAGATAGAAATAAGTTTCTTAAACTAAATAAGTATGATGGTGGTGTTGTGATATTTGGTAACAAAACTCCTAAGCTTATCATTGGAGTTGGATCTATTTCTTTGGATGGAAATACCAATACTGAAAATCTATTACTTATTGATGGACTTAAGCATAATTTATTGAGTGTTGGAAAACTAGTGGACAAAGTTTATCAATTGAAATTCATTGATGGGAAATGCTCTATTAGATGTAAGTCAGGAGACTTGATCGCATCTAGTACACAGGTAATGTATTTGAAATGAATACATCTGAGGCTTCTTGTTTTGTTGCAAAGGTAGATAACATATGGTTATGGCATATAAGATTTTTTTCATATTAATTTTGATAATATTATGAAGGAAAGTATGACTAATGTAGTTAGAGACCTACTAAATATTTTGAAACCATCTAACACCATGTGTAGAGAATCTTTAATGGGGAAGCAAACTAGAAGAAGTTTGAAAATAAAATATTACTCAGCGAAAGGGAAGTTGGATCTAGTGCATACAAATTTGTGTGGTCCTAAAAGAAAAAAATATTACTATGATGAAAGGTATTATATACTTTTTTTATGACTTTTCTATGATGATGTGGGTTAAATATCTCAGAGAGAAATTAGAAGCATTTGAAAAATTCAAGATATTCAAAGAAAAAGTTGAGAATGAATCAGGTTTAAAGATAAAATATTTGAGATTAGGTAGAGGTGTTGAGTTTACTTCAGATTTGTTCAATACCTACTATGAAGAGCATGAAATATACAAATAGACATATGCTCCTAGGAAACCACAACAAAATGGGATAGTAGAGTGAAGAAAAAGAACAGTATTGGATGTTTCTAGAACTATGTTGCTAGAAGGAAGTGTATCACATCTTGATTGCAGAGAATTTGTTGGTACTATTGTGTATACTTTCAATAGAATTCAAATCAAAGAAGAAGATGAGGACATGGTTTGTAAGTTGAAGAAAGCTTTGTATGGGCTTAAACAAGCACCAAGAACATGGTATGAAAGATTGGACAGATATCTAATTTGTCTTAGCTTCATAAAAGGTAATGCAAATAGAAATTTATACTTAAGAACTAGTGAAGATGGAATTCTAATAGTAGAAGTTTTTGTTGATGATATCATTTTTGGAGGAAATGATGAAATGAGTAAAAATTTCTCTAAAGAAATGAAAAATGAATTTGAGATGTCAATGATTGGTGAGATGAAAATTTTCCTTAGATTTGAAAATTAATCCTAACAAGAGTGGTATTTTTATTTCTCAGACAAAGTATCTTAAAGAAATGTTAATTTTTTTTGGAATGGAAGGTTGTAAACTTGCTGGAACACCTATGGTTACTGGTCACAAGCTTACTAATATTGATGAAACTCAAAGTATTTTTCAAAAAAAAGTATAAATCTATGACTGGAGGCTTACAATATCTAACTCCCACCAAACTAGATATTGCTAATGCAATTAGAATTGTTGAAAGATATAAAGTGGATGCTAAAGAGACACACCTTGCTACTATGAAAATAATATTTAGATATCTGAAAGGAACACTGGATTATGGCTTATGGTATAAGAAATATAATGATTTTGATTTACATGCTTATACTAATGATGATTGGGCAGGAAATAGTGATGATAGAAAAATCACAAGTGGTGGTGCATTCTTTCTTGGGAAAATATTAGTTTCTTCGTTAAGAAAAAATTAGCATTATATAGCTTAGTCTACTATTAAATCTAAGTATGTTGCTTCTGCTATAAATTGCACACATATTGTTTGGATGAAATAAATGTTGAAGGAAATTGGAATAATTTTTGATTGTCTAGTGGTTATCCATTGTGATAAAAATAGCACAGTGAACATGTAAAAGAATCCAATAATGCATTCAAAGACTAAATATATTTCCATTAAGTATCATTTCTTAAGAGACAAGGTAGAAGAGAAAAAGATTAGATTGGAGTATATCATCATAAAGGAACAGAAGGTAGATATATTTACAAAAACCTTTGTCAAAGGATGCCTTTGAGTATCAAAGAGGTATGATTGGGCTGAGAGCCCCTCTTTGCAAGAACTAAATTGATGTAGGAATGCACCAATCTAGTGGATTTCAAAGCTATATCATTTTCTGGACTTGATGTAACGATCTACTCCTCAGGGGGAGTGATCATGGGAACATTATAGAACATATTTGTGTAATTTTGCACCTAGTTGTTTAAGACATAAATATTTTAAAAAGATACACCTTACATAGGAAATAAAAAGAGTTATGGCACCCTTTTCCATTGTTTTCAAAGGGGGGAGATTCTATTAGAAAATCCCTACTACTTTAGGGCAAGCTATGATGAGGATATTGAGAAGATTGTATTAAGAGTGTACTTTTGGGTTGATGGATTTTCCCATATGTTGCCATCAATTCCAAAGGGGCATATTACTAGAATTGGTTTCTAATGGTGTTGTTGGCATTAATTGTTTGTCATTGATGTCAACATATGTTTCTATGGAGGCAGAATAGACTGGTTATTACTATTGCTTGATGACTAACAGAAGTGTACGAGTACTGTACAGTTGATTTAGAATGAAAGAATATGGTGATGTGTATAGGGATATGTTGTGATCTTATTCCTAAGGCCACATAGCTTAATATTATCTACTAGATGAGTTGTAGATGTTTTAGTGAAGATTGGGTACTAGACTATGACAGTGATCTTTGATAGAGTTAATCTCTATGTTTTGAGTATAACTTACGAGCAATGTGGATTTAGGTTATGTGAGCTTAAGGGATGGAAGAAGACATGTTAAGGAATGTTTTTTATGATTCTTGGGTTTTAGGACTCTTTTTGACGTCATATGTGGCATGTGTTATGGAGGAGACCTATTTGGGGCTGACTTCAAAGATGTAGTGTGTATTATGGAAGGAGAGCGTGGATTACAGATCTTGGATTATATTTGATAAATTTTAATTGATGTTTACTTGTTATAGGTACTGTATGTATCATATTAAGGGGTTAAATAATCATTTTTATATTAGGAAAGCCTAATTGGATGACTTAATTAATTATTGTAATAGGGTATATATGAGAGATCTTTTCTTGTTTGAAAAGGAGGTATGTGAAGTGGAAAATGTGATTGTGGAAGAGATAGTGAAGTGTGGAAGCTACGAGCATGTTTGTGTGAATTTTGTTTGATGTAGAGAAGAGTTTTTTATTATGTTACTTCATTGGAAATGACCAAGCAAAGACAGTTTCTATCAGACGGTTCACTAGATTGTATATTCCCTATATACACTTGTATTTAAGATTGTAAGTTGTGAGGGTGGATTTAACCTTCTTTAGGCAGTGTGCCTGGGCAGTGATCCCACTAACAAGGGTTGTCCTTTAATAGGTACTATGCACTTTAATGCATCAATAAGATCATAACATGGCTAAATATTTTAACATGGCTACTATGCTCTCAATACATCATTTGTGGGTGCTAATTCCCATCAGGGTTTTACCTTTAATAGGCTTTCCTTGACAACAACAGATTGTTTTATTGTTTTGGCATTTACTATTTTATCATTTGGATTAAAGTTTTGATTATAAAGTCTAATGTTTAATAATTTCTCTCACAGCTGATTCACCCCTCCTCTCAGTTGTGTTGGTGGAGTGTTATTTCTAACAACAAATAGATCCAATTGATCTAACTACTGACAATGTGGAGATTATATTTGAATACTTTATACTTGAGGAAGAAGATCTAGCAAGGAAAATATCAAAAGATGAATATGTAATTGATGTAAAAGTGTATGATACCAAGTACATGGATTTTTATTACACATAATTGCAATGTACCATAATAATAATTGAGCAAGTACTCATTTACCCCATTATACAAGATGTTTCTACTGACACTACACCTGAAACATACACTATAGAAATCGAGACACCTACTGATACAAATAAGATAAAGGTTTATGAACTTACTGACACTTAGGGACAACAATATGAAGAACCACTGACCAACCCTATCAATGTACAAAAGACACCAGACACAAAAAGTGAAATGCAACATGAATCAAATCTTAAGGAAAAGAATAAAGAAACATAGAAGGATGAAAAGAAAGAAGAAAAGAAACCCCTAGAAGAAGTAAAAGAATAAAAAATCATAGCCAATACACATACCGAGTCACTAGATGCAACCAGAGCATCACATTCCAAATGCTCTACTGGTGAGAGTAGATTGATTGAGAAAAAGAAGAGAAAAAAGAGGAAACAAGTCATTGACTTGAGCAAGCCAATAATCATACTGAAGGGAGACCCAAATATGATTAAGCCCCAAAGAATTATGTATTTATGCTGAGATTATATCTCAAAAGGCTGATCCGAATAAGTTATTGGCAAAGAAGAAAAAGGTAGACATCTTAAAAGATGTAAAGGAGGTTTTCCAAAAAATTATTCTCGAAGTTAAAATTGATGAATCTGAACCCCTACTAGACCAAATTGAAAATTTACTCCAACAGATCAAAGGACCCAACAAGGACATGACCGAGTACATGTTAAAGATTTACAAGGAGTCTATGGAGAAGAAAATGATGGAAGATTAATTGAAAGACACTAGTTTTGACAAGGTAACTCTTTTTGAGCTACGTACATATATTGAGAACAAGATCACATCCATCATAGCTTTATTTAAAAAGTTTTGTATTCTTTCAAAATTTACTGGTGAAATCAAGAAGGAAGAAAATATTGAAAAATATCTGATTGAACAGATCAAGCGGCTAACCACCGAGCTTGGAGAATTCTAGACTTACTACTCAAAAATTCAAGAACTCATGGGAGTTCAACTTTCATTGAGACATGAGGAGTATAAGTTGTTGGAAAGATTGCTACAATGTAAAAAATTGTTATTTTGTCATTGAAGTCAAACCTTAACTGGTGAGACTATTATTGTATGTTTGAGTACCTTATCCATTGATTGGTGAAGATTTGAAAGAATGGGATAACAAGAAGACCAAGGGAATGGTTGAGTTATGAGTATACACCAGGGTACTTGATCATCTGGCACTTTGGCAAAGTGATACATCATTTATCTATCACTGATAGTTCACTGGAAGGTCGATGCCAAGAAAAGCAAATTCTATGCCAAGAAAAGCAAAAGATGATGCCGAGAAAAGCAAAGATGATGCCGAGCGCCAGTGAAATTTCGAGAGAGACAGAGAAAGCCAAGCAACAGTATTTTGTTTATTGATGAGATTTGAGATCTATAGACGACATAGTTGATTTTATTGGGATATGCATTGTTAATTAAGATGGGTCCACATTCATTTAATCCATGGGAAACGATTATTATCACATGGATTCAATGTTCAATTAATGACTATAATGGAGAAGTAAATTAAATGTAATGATGGAAAGTTCTGTTGGATCTGACCTAACCTAAGATCTATGATCTTGATTAAGCGAAAAAAGATCTATTTGACCTAGATGAAGAGGTATATTATAATCTACCATGGTTATTGTTATGGTATCCTAAGGAAGGAGAAGTGGAATGCAAAGTATTGCATGGTTAATTGACTTATTAGTGAAGACCTAGCAGAGAAGGCTGAGAAGAGAAGAGAAGTGATTGCTTGATGAATTTCCAAGAAGATCTAAAGTTTGAGATGAAAATGAAGGCCACTCAGTGAATTAGAATTAGAGCTAAAATTGGATATGGATTTGCAAAGTAAGTTGTATGTATCAGATCACACCTGCTGATTATTTTCTAACCAATGTATTAGTTCAAATCCTTTAACCAGGTTGATGTAACAGTCATTGTATAAATCCTTTGAACAAGGTGACATTAAAATTGCAATGTTCTAAGTCCTCTAACAAGGCCACTCTTGACAGGGTGATTAAATCCTTTAACCAGGTCACATTTGACAATGTGTTTTGTAACCTTTAACAGGGTAGGCTCCTATCAGGGCATCACTTCAGAAGAGTGAAATTTTGGTAGCATGTTACTGGTGGTTTTTCCCATATTGGGTTTCCATGTTAAATCATGGTGTCAAAATGTGTGAATGTTATTGTTTTGTTTTACTGTTAAGTTTCTGCAAGCTTATTTCATTAGTATAGTAAACTACATACTTTTGTTGTTTATTGTTGCCGACCAAATCTGAGTTGTTGAAGTTGTTTTAAAGTTTTATATGGGCACATCTAGACCTGAGGATAACTGATTCCCACCCCCCCTCTTAGCTATTCTAAATTCATCCTAAAAATTTGTATTAGAGTTGAGTTCTCTTGAAAAATTTTGAAGGTACTTGGAGATAAAGGTCAATATGTATAAAAGGGATGGACCGAAGATTAACAAGGAAAACTTTCCTGCATGGAAAATTTTGATGAAACTTTACTTGGTCAATATTGGTGATTCTGCTAAATGATATATTGAAATAGAGTATGTAGCCCCTACTAGAGTTCCGAATGCTACACAATTAAGAGAAAAGCATGAACATAATCAAGCAATGTTGAAACTTGCATCATCTCTAAACTATCATGAATTTGAGGACATAAAGGATTTTACAAGCGCAAAGAAAATGTGGGATGCCTTTGCAACTATTTATGGAGGTGATAAAAATGTACTAAGAGCCAAATCTGAAAGCTTGAGAGGTAAGTTTGATGATTTAAACATGCAAGAAGGATAAAATATAGTGCAATATTATAATAGGATAAAGGAAGTTGTAAATGCTATTAGAGGAGTTAAGGGAACCATTTATAAAGACACTATCATGAGAAAGGTACTGAGAACACTTCTTCCTATTTATGCTATTAGAGTATCTAAAATTCAAGAACTGAGATGTACTCCTAATAACAATTTAACTCTGGAAAGTCTGGTAGGTAGACTTACTGCATTTGAGATGTCAAATTTTGACAACTATAATCCACAAGCTGTTGAATCTGCATTCAAGTCACAGATGGTCATCAACAAATCAAGGAAAGGAAAGAAATGTGTGGACAGTAATAGTGACACCTCAGATGATGATCTAGAAGAGCTTGAGGCACTTATGGCAAGGAGACTAGCTAGAGGAAAAGGAAAATTCAAAGGTAAACTTCCTATTATTTGTTTTTCTTGTAACAAAGTTGGTCATATTACTGCTAGATGTCCTGACAAGGATTAAAAAGATGAAAGAAGAGACAACAAGTACAAAGATAGAAAGGATGACCGAGACTACAGAAAGTACAAGGATTACAAAGACAAAGGTAAGAAATCTTGTTATATAGTTGAAGAACCTTCTGACAGTGAATCTGACAAATCTGATGGAAATGATATAGAAGTTGTGTATGTTGCAATGAAAGATGGCTCTGATGATGATGAGAAAACTGCACTAATTTCTTATATGAGTAAAGGTGATCATTGGATTATTGAGAGTGGTTGTTCACATCACATGACTGGTGATAAGGAAAAATTTGAAACATTAGAACAATGTAAAGGTGTACATGTTAAGTTTGGTAATGATACACCTTGTAGAGTTAAAGGGAAAGGATCAATTCAACTAACTAGCAAGACTAGATGTGATGATGTATACTAGATTGATGATCTTAAGTATAATTTGCTGAGTGTTTCATAGCTAAAGACTTCTGGTTATAGAATTGAATTCCATTACAGGAAAGAAAAGATCTATGATGCCAATGGAGAATTAGTTGAAGGTGGTGAGAAAAATAAAGGTAACTTGTTCTATCTAGATTTAGCTGAAGAGACATGCTTGTTTGCACAATATAATGATGTTTGGTTATGGCATAAGAGGCTATGTCATGTTAAATTTGATAACTTGGTAAGCATAAGTAAAT
>MU226426.1:533657-551997 GCA_018584345.1 Thuja plicata | reverse complement strand
TTGGTTATGGCATAAGAGGCTATGTCATGTTAAATTTGATAACTTGGTAAGCATAAGTAAATTGAAAAAGGTTAGAGGGCTGCCTAAGTTAAAGAAACCTAAGAATGCAATGTGTAAGCAATGTCAGCTGGGTTAAATGACTAAATCTAGTTTTAAGAGAAAAACTCATACTTCTGAGAATATTTTGGAATTGGTTCATACTGACCTTTTTGGACCTATTGGTGAGAAAATTTATTGTGAAGACAAATATTTTATTCTATTTGTAGATGACTACTCTAGGATGATGACTGTTATGTTTCTCAAAGAAACATCTGATGCATTTTAGTTATTTAAAAGGTACTTGGCAAAAGTTGAAAAGGAAACAGGTAAGAGTCTGAAATGTCTGAGATATGACAGAGGAGGTGAGTTCATTTCTAATGAGTTTAATAGGTTCTGCAATGATCGAGGGATAAAGAGACAGATGTCAGCACCTAGGACACCACCACAGAATGGTATAGATGAAAGAAGAAATTGATCTATCATGGATTGTGCTAGAACATTAATGATAGAGAAAATTGTTGCACAGAAATATTGGAGAGAAGCTATGAGTACAACTGTTTATACCTTGAATAGAGTAAAAGTCAAGAAAGGTACAAATACTACACCTTATGAGCTATGGTATGGACATGCACCTACTGTAAGTTATTTTAAAGTCTTTGGGAGTAGATATTTTATACTGAAGCATAACAGAAATGGTAAACTAGATGCTAAAGGAGAAGAAGGCATATTTCTTGGATATTCTACTAAGAGTAAGGCATACAAATGTTTGAATTCTAACACTAACAAAATTGTGGAAAGTGCAAATGTTAGAATTGATGAATATGCAGAAAGAAATGAAGCTAAAAGCATGATTGAGCCTGAAAGTTATAGATCATTCACATATCCTGAAGAGGATGATTCTAATAAAACTAAAAATGAAATTTGCCGAGAAACAGTCTGCACCTTCCAAGACACAAAATGAAATTGTCGAGCAATAGGAGGTGACTGTCGAGCTATCTGATGGAGATGCCGATTCACAGTTTCACCCTGAACTGAACTTGAATGATCAAACTGAACCTAAAAAAGAGCCTACTTTGGCAAAATATGTAAGAAGGCACCATAAACCTATCAAATCATAGGAGAAAAGGATTCTATAGTTATGACAAGAGGAAAATTAAGAGAATACACATGTTTTATATGTGATTTTGAGCCTAAGATAGTAAAAGATGCTTTGGATAATGAAGACTAGATTCAAGCCATGAATGAAGAGATAGACCAGATTGAAAAGAACAAGACATGGACACTATTACTGAGACCTGAAAAAAAAAATGTTATTGGTATAAAGTGGGTATTCAGAAACAAGATAAATGCACATGGAGAGGTAACAAGGAATAAAGAAAGACTGGTATGCAAAGGTTATGCACAAGAGGAAGGAATTGACTATGGAGAGACATTTTCTCTAGTTGCAAGATTGGAGGGTGTGATAACTCTACTTGCATATGCAGCCTACAAAGGATTTAAAGTATATCAAATGGATGTGAAGTTAGAAATTATTTTGGGGAAAATATTAGTTTCCTAGACAAGCAAGAAACATAATTGCACCTCACAATCTATAGCTAAAGCTGAGTATGTGGCAGCAATAGTTAATTGTTCAAACATTGTGTGGTTGAAGATACTACTAAAAGGTATGAAGGAGGAGATCACAGAACCAGTTGTCATATATTCTGATAACATGAGTGCCATTAATATTTCTAAAAATCCTATAATGCACTCTAAGAAAAAACATATAGCTATCAAGTATCATTACTTGAGGGAGCTAGTTCAGAAGAAGGAAGTGAGATTGGAATATGTGAACACTAAGGAACAATTGGCAGACATATTTACAAAAGCATTACCCAAGGATGCTCATGAGTATCTAAGAGGTAAATTTGGGGTAATTCTACTTGCAGAGGCTAACTAGTGCTGAATGGTACTGTTGCATCAAATGTTTTAATCAGAACACTTGACACATTGATGCAAAGTGAGTCACATTTTTAGGATGCTGCCTAAAAAATGTGAAGTAGAAGACAAGAACAGACAAAGAAGATCAGTCATACACAAAGATGACAGTAACATCATGATAAAAATATTATATAAGAAGAATCAACATAATGAAGATGCAAATATCTTTGGTATTATTGTCAAAGAGGGAGATTATTGCTAAAACAACATATACAAGGGAGATAAAAAACAAATATAAGGGAGATGAACAGTAATAGAAAACATTTCAGTGTGATTATAGACACAGAGGGAGTCAGAATGAAGCTAAAGACATTAATGAAAATTTGTTCATATCAAGAACACAAGCACTTTTTGGATTGTATGGTAACTTTGGTTGGAAATCATTGTTTTACAGTTTAGTGTTGCCATCAATGCCAAAGAGGGATATTGTTGGAAAGATTGCTACAATGTAGACAATTGTTATTTTGTCATTGATGTCAAACCTTAACTGGTGAGACTATTTTTTTATGTTTGATTACCTTATCCATTTATTGATGAAGATTTGAAAGAATGGGATAACAAGAAGACCAAGGAAATGGTTGAGTTATGAGTATACACCAGGGTACTTGATCATCTGGAACTTTGGAAAAGTGATACATCATTTATCTATCACTGACAGTTCACTGGAAGGTCGATGCTGAGCAAAGCAATGTCAATGACAATAAAAGTGAAAGACGATGCCAAGCAAAGCAAAGGTGATGTCGAGCACCAGTGAAATGTTGAGAGAGACAGAGAAAGTTGAGCAACAGTATTTTGTTTATTTATGAGATTTGAGATCTATGGCCAACATAGTTGATTTTATTAGGATATGCATTGTTAATCAAGATTGGTCCAAATTCATTTAATGCATGTGAAACCATTATTAGCGCATGGATTCAATGTTTAATTAATGACTGTATTAGAGCAGTAAATTAAATGTAATGATGGAAAGATCCATTGGATCTAACCTAACCTAAGATCTACAATCTTGATTAAGCGGAAAAAGATCTATCTGACCTAGATGAAGAGGTATATTATAATCTACCATGGTTATTGTTATTGTATCCTAAGGAAGGAGAAGGGGAATGCAAAGTATTGCATGGTTAATTGACTGATTGGTGAAGACCTAGCAGAGAAGGCTAAGTAGAGAAGCGAGGTGATTTCTTGGTGAATTCCCAAGAAGATCTAAAGTTTGAGATGAAAATAAAGGTCACTCGACGAATTAGCATTAGAGCTTAAATTGGATCTAGATTTGCAAAGTAAGGTGTATGTATCAGATGACACCTGCTGATTACTTTCTAACCATTGTATCAGTTCAAATCCTTTAACTAGGTTGACTTAACAGTCATTATATAAATCCTTTGAACAAGGTGACATTAAAATTGGGATGTTCTAAGTCCTCTAACAAGGCCACTCCTGACAGGGTGATCAAATCCTTTAACCAGGTCACATTTGACAGTTTGTTTTGTAACCTTTAACAGGGTAGGCTCCTAACAGGGAATCACTTAAGAAGAGTGAAATTTTGGTAGCATGTTACTAGTGGTTTTTCCCATATTGGGTTTCCACATTAAATCATGGTGTCAAAATATGTGAATGTTATTGTTGTGTTTTACTGTTAAGTTTCTGCAAGCTTATTTCATTAGTATAGTAAACTACACACTTTTATTGTTTATTGTTGCCAAGAAAATCTGAGTTGTTGAAGTTGGTTTAAAGTTTTATATGGGAACATCTAGACATGAGGATAACTGATTCACCCCCTCCCCCCTCTCAGTTATTCTGAATTCATGCTAACATAAGCTTAGATTGGAATTTCTTGAACTACCAGCATTATTGATTCCCCATATCCAATCAATGCAGATACACCTAAAGAAAGCCAAGGACTTAGTTGATAATCCAGATGTTATCTCACTGTACAGTATTGTTGGCTTAGCAACACATATTACTGAGCACATTGTTATAATTAAGAATCTCTAAGACACATGGGAGACTATATTTTCAGGGATACAACAAAGGTATAAACATATTTTTGAGAATTAAGTTTTACTTTTGGTAGTTTTTGTCAAAAAGGGGGGATAGTTAACTATGTATATGTATTCATATTAAAAATAAACAAAAAAAAGTATATATGTGGAAAATAATAATAAAAAGAAATATGTATAGAGTGTAACATCCGAGGGGGAGTTACAAATTTTGATGACTTTGAAATTTTTTTCAAAATTACCCATCTAATGCCAAAGGGGGAGATTTTTATCTCTATAAGATATATTTTTTTGTCATTAGTTTATGTTAAAGTCATAGAGTCAAGAAGAACCAATCAGTGAAAGGAGTTAGTCATATATTTGACTAGTCGGCAATTCACACCGAGATAGTCAGTGAAGTCATACATAAGTGACAAGTTGGTAAAAGTTCAAAGAGTTAAAAACCAAGTACTGAGCGTCTATAATTATTGAGTGTTACATTACACCGAATGCAATGAAGGACACCAAGTGGATAATCACTGAGTACTAAAGTTCTTATAACTGAGTTGAAGGAATTACTCAACCGAGAAAGACAACAAGCCATAAACATGAGAAGATCACATTTAATGCTTTGTCATAGCATTAATTATATTACTACATGCATTTATAACAAATTTTTACATGATTAATGATTCAAAAAAATTAGAGTGAAGATCTAAGGCATAGATCAAGCAGAAAAAGAGAGTTTACTGGTACCAAGAAAAACAAGTACCTAACGCATAAGATTAAGAGGCGTAAACTCTTATATATAATGGATGATTTATAGAACAAATAACATATAGGAGAGGCTGATATTGTTGAATAAATTTGTTAATATTTATTTTTATTGCTATGAAAGTTAAAGTATTTATTTGAAGAACAAAGAGAAGAGTAGAGAGCACCGAGTAGAAATTCAGCTATAGAAGAGCAGAACCTAGTAGTGTTACTATTTGAGATTGAGGTAACACATATAAAAGCACATAGAGTTTGAACAACATTTTCATTTGATACATTTTTAAAGACATTGTTGAGTAATTGATAATATTGTATTGAGAACTTTAAATCCCAATAATGGGTGGATCTTAACTAATCTTATATTTTTAAATCCTTTAACAAGGTACATCTCTAAGTGTAGATTTTCTAAAAATACTCTAACCAGGTGGACCTAACAAGTCTTTTTATACTCTTGACCGGGTAAGCTATCAAAATGGCTAAACATTGTAATCTCTAACCAAGCACCCTTTATACTGTAGTTAGTGAAGGTTGTGGGTGTCATCCCCACTACAGTTTTGTACACTAACCAAGGATTTCTGCGTAAACAAAATCATGGAGTTATGAGTTCTATTATTTATTGTTTTTATGTGATGTTTTACAAGCTTTATATTACTTTCAATTCAAATTTATGAACTAGGAAAACAACAAACAATAGTATGTGGTTTATAGGCAGTTTTAGTTATAAATTTTTTAGTGGTACTGATTCACCCTTCCCCTCTTAGTCCCAACTTTCCATAGTAATTCCAACAGATGAAGATTATTTTCATATGAAAATGTTATTTATATTATATTTTTACTGACCCCATACTTGCATGTTTATGGTTGGCGTATATGTTTTAAATTTTTTGTCTGATGCGCCTAATATGGGGAGGGACATAGACATAGTTACTAGTGTAGGAGCATCTAGGTAAGGTTATATGGTGACCTAGGGCTCCTAGTTTGATTTTTACTTGTAGTGTTCTTAGCCAAGCCACTAGTGGAATAATAGGACTAGATAGGTCCTAGGGTGTGTTGATTTGGTTAAAAGGCCAAACTAGCTAATTTGATGTTAAGAAGTAATAATTTGTCCAATTTGGGTAAATGTTCCAAAAATGGTGGAATCATGGATTTCATGCTTGTTAGAGTCTATGAGAGATAATTTTAGGTCTATTAGGAATGTTATTTCATTTGGATAAGTTTCATGGTGTGTTGACCAAGTTAGAGTGCAAGAATAAAAAAAAGTTGTAAAAATTGTCAATGTTGTCATTGATAACATTGACAACATTTCTTGCAATAATGTATCTTCGAGCATTTGGTTGTATAAATGTCAAAAATAGTTGGATTTTTTCCATGTTAAACTATATAAGGCCTCCCCCAACCTATATGTGGGGTTGGAATAAGTTTGGAAGTCAGTGTACAGACTATGTAATTGGAACATTGTTTACAGTTGAGCATTTTGTACACATTTTGGATTTTAATGGATTGAACTCTGCATTGTGACTTATGCATGAGATATTTTATGTAATTACTTGATTTTTCATGTGATTAGTTAGTGTTTTTATTCTAGTTTGATTTCTTTTGTGAATACTTTTGTTGTGTGCACTATCGCTGGTTTGAATCACATAGTTTTTATAAATGGGGTCATAGCTCATCATTCCACCATGGCACTTGTACAGGCTCTTGGAATGGGTTATTTGACTCCTTTTACTATTTTTGTGGAGAATTTTGGGCCCTGGAAATATTTTTTACTAATTTTATAGTGATGCCCTAGGCAAGCCAGAGATGCATGGCTAGGGATCACAGTGAATTGCAAAGGCAATATGTGTGATTGAAAGCATCGGTTGCTTCAATAAGAGGATGTAGAGAGGAGAAAATGTGTATGGAGAAGCCCCAAATCCAATGGGAAGATCTAGTGATGAATTATTCATGGTGAAAAATCAAACCCTGATGGGTAAGCTTAGTGTATGGTGAAACCCTTAAATATAGGCTTGCAAATAAGAACCCTTTATGTAGACAGTTTGGGAAGGCAAGACCTAGAAAATCCTTTAGATCTTCAAAAAGGGTGTCAAGATCTGGAGTTAGGTTTTGATATTATTAAGAATAATTTCAAGTTATATGCAAAAAGGTGCATAATTAAGCCTAATGCTTATAGCCCTATTTTAGTGAGTTTGGAGCAAGTTCTTGAACTCATTTAGGGTTTCATTGAAAACTAAGTTGTTAGAAATTGTGTTGGCTGCAATTGACTTGTTTTGGACCTTCCTCTCCATTGGTGAATAGTGATAGCCTTATTGGATCACTTGGTGTGAAGACGCAAGAAGATAATCATGGGGCTTATGATTGATTGATTTGATTTCCTAGATGGTATTGACAAGTTGAATAGGTGAAGGATTTGAGTAGAGAATCCTTGGAAGGTTAGGGTTAGCTAAGAACCCTAATAGGCTAGAAAAGTGGCCTATAGGATACCCTAGTAGAAGATAGGGTTGTGAGAAAGACTTGTCATTGCATCAGATTGGTATCATAGCTAGTTAAAGATTTTTGAGCTGGTGTATGTCTCTAAATACTAGTGAATCAATAGGGGAGATCAGTATGGTGACTAATGTAGAACTAGCTAAGGAAATGGGTGAGAAAAAGGAGAAGAACAAACTCCTTGAAGAGGCCCTAGATGAAATGAGGATAAAGCTTAAAGAAGTAGTTGAAGCCAAAGATAAAGGAAAAGAAGGTGAAAGCAGTGACAGAGGTAAAAAGATTGTTGAGGAAGATATCATCCCTGAACTAGACCCTATTTTGAATGAAGAAATATTCTTGAAAACCATCAAAGCCCTAGGAGGAAAGGCATTAGAAGGAGTACCACTATTTAGTGGAAAATGGATATAGAAGTAGTGATGGAGTGGATTGAGGGGATGGAGAACCATTTAATATGCTAAGGTGTCAGAGAGGCATAAAAACTCAAAGTTGCAAAGTCAAGGATCAGAGGGTCAACATTGACATGGTGGAAGTATCTTCAAGATGAAAGGGTTAGGATGGGTAAATAACCTATAGCTAACTGGAAATCCATGGTGACCAAGGTAAAGGACAGCTATGTGCCAGAGGACTATGAAATTAAACTTCATATAAAGAGACAATGTCTAAAGCAAAAGGACTTGGATGTGGCCTCTTGTACAGAAGAATTTCAGAAGTTATGTCTTAGGTACAAGATCCAAGAAGAGGAACATATCAAGGTAGCTAGATACTTGGGTGGTTTAAAGTGGAACATCCAAGAGGAGATAAGATTTTGGACTCCAACCACTATTCATAAGTGCCACCAATTAGCTCTAAAAATGGAAGAGAGGAACAAGAAGAAAGGAGACTCTAATCTTAGAGGTAGAGGCAGAGGTAGAGATCAAGGGGGTCATAGAAGTGGTTATCAAGGTAGAGGTAATGAGAAAAGGAACCAAGGAGAGTCCAAACTGATAGAGCATGGTAATGAATCTACTCCAAGAGGGGGTTATACCAAAGGAAGAGGTACTCAAGGAGGCTCTAATATAGGAAGGGGTTCATGCAGAAGCAACTCATACTTTGAAAGTATGAAATATTATAATTGTGGCCAATTGGGTCACCCTACCTATAGGTGCCCAGATAAGCCCACTTCTTGTAACAATATCAAGAGAATTTCATATGCCCAAGAGGACACAACAAGTGTCAAAGCACCAGAGGTTGATCACATTGAGTCAAAGATGGGAGAGAACTTGATGTTCATAAGGGTTATTATTAGACAACCAATTAAGGATGAGCCCAAGCATAAGAGAGCATGGTTTAGGATCAGATGTGAAATCCTTGGTAAAGTTATCAAAGTGATAGTGGAATCAGGCTCCATGAAAAACATTATA
This sequence comes from Thuja plicata, assembly GCA_018584345.1. NCBI lineage: Eukaryota > Viridiplantae > Streptophyta > Pinopsida > Cupressales > Cupressaceae > Thuja > Thuja plicata. The sequence continues at coordinate 543,344 of MU226426.1, read as the reverse complement.
TCAGAGGAAGTTGTAAATAAGCTCAAGTTGACAAAGACACCTCATGTCAATCCTTACAAGGTGACATGGTTGAACAAGGGCCAGAGTGTGTTGGTGAATGAGAAAACTTGGGTGGAGTTTTCTATTGCAGGGCACAAGGACAAGTTACTATGTGATGTGTTGACTATGAATGAATTTCATCTACTCCTAGGCAGACCTTGGAAATATGAAAAAGGAGCAATGTATGATGGGAAGGAGAACTCCATATCCTTCAAGAAAGGTGACAAAAATTTCAAAATATAGTCCTTATTGGAAGAAGATGAACCAAAACATATGACTCTTAGTATATTGTTGAGTAGTAGAAAGGAGTTCATAAATGCCCTTTAAGATGAAGGGAGTGAAGGCTATTCCATATTTCCTAAGCCAAGGGAATAAGAGAATCCCAAACAAGAACCATTTCCATTGGAAATCAGAGAGCTTCTTGAACAGTACAAGGATATTGTCAGTGATGGGACTCCTGCCACTTTGCTTCTAAGAAGAGTGATAAGTCATCAAATTGAATTTTTACCTAGTGCATAATTTCCAAATAAGGCAGCATACAAGCTTACCCCAAACCAAAACCTAGATGTGGCTAGACAAGTGCAGGAGTTGTTAGACCAAGGGCTAATCAAGAAGAGCATCAGCCCATGTGTCGTACCAGTGGTCTTATAATCCAAGAAAGGAGGTAAGTGTAGACTTTGTACTAATTCAAGAGAAATTAATATGATCACAATTAGGTACAAATTTCCAATTCCTAGGATAGAGGATTTGATAGAATGTCTTGTGGGGCAAATTATTTTTACTAAATTAGACTTGAAAAGTGGGTACCACTTGATTAGGATCAAAGAGGGGGATGAATGGAAGATATCTTTTAAGACTATTGATGGATTGTATGAGTGGAGAGTTATGCCATTTGGCCTCTCAAATGTCCCTAGCACATTCATGATGCTCATGAATGAAGTTCTTAAGGAATTCATAGGGATATTTGTGGTAGTGTAAGACCAGAAAAAGGCATGAATAGCATATCAAGGTAACCACAAAACCCAAAAAGATATGCAAACCCATCTAATCTATCATGAAAGCCATTTGAGATGAAAGCATAAAAAAAAGCATGAAAACACTCAAACTCCATTCAAATGTAGCTCCCATGTCCTCCTTTCTTCTCCATAAAGGTAGATTATGTTTCTCTTTGACAATAACACTATTGTACAAAGAATTTGAAAGCACAAGTTGATGATAAGAATACTAGGAGATAGTGGTTCTTAAACTTGAAAGAGAGGAAAGAGCCTCAATTTATAGAAAATGAGAGGAAATTAGGTGAAGATTGCATATAATTAATGCGTAATGAAGGGAAAAGAAGGTAGGATTCTTGGAAGCCCGATTAGGGGGAGAATGAATGAAGGAAATATTGAAGATATTGAAGAAGCACCTTAATAGGGATGTGAATCCTCAATTAAGGGATATGAAAATTAGGTGAGATTAGGAGGATTTAATTAATTAATAAATCAATATAGCACATAAATATATATTATTATTTATGAAATTACAAAATCCCATAAATTGGAATTAGGAAATTAATTAATTAAAAATTAATTAATTGTGAAGACTTAGGAAAAATGGAATAAATAAAGTCAATTTATTTATTCAATCAGGACATAGGGATAAACTATGGTTTATTCATCCCAAGAGGATAGATTAGTGAATTATCGATCAAATCCAAGGCATTAATGTGCAATTGGTTTGATTTTGATAATATTTATAAGGATTAGGATCAATTATAATGATTTTGGAATAGTTTAGGAAATCATGAGGCATCGATGAGCTTTTACAATACTCTAATGATATCGATTGGAAATGATATAATGGCATCAATGAAGTTGGATGACGCCAGAGGATAAATAGAGATAAGGAGATATCGATGAACTTGGACAATGCTCCTAAAATGTGAATGTGACAGTGAGGCATCAATGAACTTTGACAATGCTCTCAAAATGATGATTGATTATGAAATAGCATCGATGAACTTTGACAATTCTATTGGACGAATTAAATGATAATAAGGCATCCATGAACTTTGACAATGCCAGAGGATTGATTGAAAGAGATTGATAATACGTTGATATGAGTTTGGAATCAAGTGAGTTTGGGATGATCTTGGATTGATTTAGGAAGACTAGAAATTGGTTGGATAGGTTTAGGAAGATGATCAATTTGGCCAAAATGAGAGAAATGTTAGTAATTGATGACATGGAAGAATGACACAATATTAGTGAATGATAAAGATCAAACACACAATATAAAAGACATGTTAAAAAGGGGGTATAGGAAATGAACCATTTTTAGGTGTTTACATTTTGCCCCTTTGAGACAATGTGATTATGAGATTTGGCTCAAAGAAAAATAGAAGATCATTCCCCAGTGGATCAACATAATGGAGGTAGGATGCCCCCTCAGAAAATTGGGTAGAAATTGATATGAGGATAGTTTTTGAAAGGAAAGATGATTGATTGAAGAAATTTTAGGAGAAAGAAGAAATTAGATGAAGAAATGTTAGTAAGATAGAAAGATTTTGGCTTTCATAAGTGAAATTATGTCATAAGAGCTTATTTTTATATTGCAAAACCGGATGCAGCACATCATGACACAAAAGCCAGAGCGGGAAAGCCATCCTTTTGTGTAAAAAAACATGATGCAGACAAAGGATGATCTTCTCCATCTTGAAGCATATAGCAGACATGCTCCAGAATTTCATGAGATCATCAAACAAATAGAAGACAAAGAAAAAAGATTAAAATCAATGAAAGATAAAATACTCACTAAAACAATGTGAGCCAATGACCATTCTGATCTTTTTGTTATTTTCATTAAGTGTTATTTGATTGATATATTAGATTGGAAATTGACTTGATTGGATAATTGATTGCTAAATTGGACAGATTGATTGGTTGATAGCAAAGATCAAAAGATTGAACAAGTCCAAACAGGTTTAAGGTTGAATCACACTGTTCCAGATCGTACTTGTGAGAACATGATTTTGTTAAGCGTGGGATTGGTTATTCTTCCACTGACATCTTCAAACATGATGATCGTGTTGCAAAAGAAGAAAAGTATGTACAAATTTATTGCAGATTTTGAAGAAGCTTTTAAAATTTTTAGGATTTTTGAGATATTTGAATTTTTTTTCAATGACATTTTTCAGGAATCTTTATGATTTTTAGGATTTTTCCAGCATCATATTTGATTTTTAGGGTCTTTTTTAAGGATCATATTTGATTTTTAGCAATTTTTTTAGGACATTATTTGATTTTTTAGCAAGTTTTTTTAGGACATTTTTTATGTTTTTGAATTTTGAGCTTCTTATTTGGATTTTTTGAAATTGTCCCCAGTGTCTAGCAAGGTGGGGACATTTTGAAAGGAGAAATGCATGGGTAGAAGGATGAATGCCAAAGGTCACTTGCATTGGATCTGTTAGGTGCCAAGGACTATCCAAGAAATGGGATAACAATTTTTGTGCCAAGTGAAGGGAATGGTTAAGACAATGATAGGATAATGAGATAGTGCAATGGATAGAATGCAAGAAATGGACATGTCAAGAGTTTTTTCTTTCAATTTTTTTTTTTGCATTGAAAGTCCTTATTTTACATCAAAACCAAGATAGGGAGTTGGATAGGACAATGTTAGGACCTGGATAGGATAATTACATGATATGAACATGAAAATGATAGGATATGCAAGATCAATCAGGGATAATGAGAAGGTATGTGGAATATGGATGAAAGGTTGTGATAGGATAGGCAATGTAGACCAAAGGGATCAAGACAATGTCAAGCATATAAGACATGTGATACTTCAAGGAAGATTGTGTCAAGATCAAAGTTGGGGAAAATGGGATATGATAATGGATATGATAGACATAGGATAATGGAGGACATACTAGGGATAATGGAGGATAATGATAGGATTAATGGAGGATAATGATAGGATTAATGGAGGATAACACCAATGAAATATGCCCCCAAGTATAGACTGCAAGAAGTTTATAGAATTACACATGACGCTTGTTTGCCAGGTTTTCATCATGGTACTTGCCCAAAGTGCCTGTTGGCTAGGTTTTCACTAGTGGACAAAATTATTTCTCTTGACTCTTTTTTTTGTGTTACCAAGATACCTGTTTGCCAGGTTTGTATCAGGGCAACTTTTTTCTTTTTCTTTTTCTTTTTTCTTTTTTTTGATATTTTCTCTTTTTTTTTTACTTTTTGACTTTTTGGGAAAAATTAGACGCATGAAATGACATGGATGAAGGACTCAAACACCTTACTCTTTGAAATGTTGTTTTAAAAGATATTTCACATAGACGTTGGTAAGGTAATGACAAAGGGATATGAAGTGGGTGAGTGGATAAGGATGGGACAAGATTTATGCAAAGAATTGGATAGGTTGGAAAATAGGTGTTCGATAATGAAGAGAATGTATGCCAGCTTTATTTGAAGTGGAAGGGAATGAATGTAAGAAAAAAATTGGTACACACCTTGAGGGGTGATGGAGTGATAGAGGAAAATGAGATTTTGGATTTTGAAGGCTTAATAGAGAAAATAATATGGATATTGGGACATAAGGACCCAAAATAGACTTGGAAGATGGAAGACATTTAGTTGGATGGAGAGCAATTTTGGATGCCAATTTGGATTTTTCTTTGGGACTCTATGCTTCCAGGAGCTTCTTGGGAATCCACATGTTTTTTTATTTTTCATTATTTTGTGGGTCCTTAGAATGCATTGATTGCATAAGAGATTTAGGAACCCATATGGTTTTTGACTTTATTTTTTTCTCAATGGACCTTTTTGGCCTTTTGGAATTTTATTTTAGGATCACTTTTTTCTTTTTTTGTACATGTCAATTATACTGGACATGTTGATACTTGATAGCATGTGGATTTCTTGATTTTTGGATTTTATGCTTGGCATCCAGATTGTTTGGAAATGTGATGGAATTCATGGATGTATATGAATTGTATGAAGGCATTTTGGATGGATGGAAGGTTCTCCATGGTGTATGCCTTTTCTGACTTGCATGTAGGAAAGGGTAAGGGGATTGTGAGCTAGTGGAGGGAGGAACATATGGACCAAAGATGGATGGAAGGGTTGAAGGGGGAGGTATACGTCTAGACTTGGATTTTGAAGGGATACCAATGACTTGAGATGTAGATTTATTATTAAGACCATGGTCATTTGAATTTTCTTGGACACGTAAGGTTTGGAATATACCTTTTGCATGGAGGTCTAACCCTTTGACTTGATAATGCTTTCTTTTACTAGTAGGATACTTACTACAAGACGCAAGTCCATTATTATGAGCTGTGAATGATATGGAATGACTTATAGGACCGTGAGGTGGATTAGTCTCAATAGAACCAGGGGAACCCATTTGAAGTGTAAGGGGTTTGTTGGTTCTATTTCATGTTTGAAATATGCCTTGTAAAATTTTGAGGTCCCCTGTCACTCCTGTTATCCAAGGGTTTAAAATCATGGTTAAAAATTGTTCTCATGCCTTTGCAAATTATATTCTAACCATTGACCTAGTTGAAAATGTTGAAAACCCTTGCGTCATGTCTCCTAGTGCAATTTCGGTCATAAAAACCCTAAGCGCTGAAATGTCTTCTAATTTCATGTTACCTTTTTCACTTAAGTTATGTCTCTAATGGGTTCATTTTAAGTGGTCATGTTCATTAAAATTGTCGATTCTAACATGAGGTATTACATTATTCTTTTAATTCAAAGTCCACTATAGTTTTTGATTAAATTCATTATATACTAGGCATTTTTGTTTTGATCCAACAGATGACTTAATGGCTTAATCTCCAAGATGCACGACATCTATCACTTAAGAGATTAAGTCTAAGAGATGTGTATCCTAGTGGGGCTGGTGGTTGTAAAGGTTCTCAGCTAAATAGTGGGCAAGTCATGAAATAATCAACAATAGACTTAATCACTTAAAGGCAAAGTGTGCATCATCTAATGAATAAGTGATTAAGTGGTGTTGACACATGTGAAGGGAAGTGACATGGGTCCAGATGTAGACAACATAAAGGTGACTAAAGCTTGGAAAGATTTAACCATGGGATTAATTGCTTATACTCAAGATGCTCGACATCTATCAGTCAAGCCATTAAGTGGTGTTGACATCTGGCAGCTGGTGGACCCAGATATTTAGAGCTAGCGATAATTAAAGAACCATTAACTTGTTTTTCATCTGACGGTCAGCTTAATGTCTTAAGTACAAAGTAATCGATATATAGAATCTAAGCCATTAAGCAGTGCTGAAACGTGTCCTAGTGGGACCAGCTAAGTTTGTAAAGGTGGAGTTAAAGGAATAACATCTATAGAAAATATCGATGGTTGACTTAATTGCTTGGAGGTAAAGTGTTCAACATCTAATGGGTAAGCGATTAAATCTGAGCGATGTGTAGAATATAAAGTGGGTCCAGTACAATGTGGAAGTCATATTAATAAGGTTGCAAGTGTAAAAGAATCTAACGGTTCACTTAAACACTTAAAGGTAAAGTGCTCAAAATCTAAAGAATAAGAAATTAAGCGGTGTTGACACATGTCCAAAGTGAATAGTTTTTTATGGGAAAATAAGATAGCCGTTAGATGAAGAAGGTAATGTTTATGATCTACAGCTTAAATTCAAAGTTGTTAAAATGAGCTACAAAGAGCTGTTAAGCCACAAATTTGAAGCTGGAAAAATGATTGCAGAACGTGTGGCCACTCCAGTTGAATTTAATTCAAATGACTAATTTGATTGAATCTATAAAACTATTTAATTCAATTTGAAGTCACAATAATTCACCAAAGTCATTTGAGCAAAAAATAGAATTGTAGAGATATTCAGCTCCATGTGATAAAATTGCAAAATGGGTAAGTTTTCTCTGATTCAGCAACATTCAGGTTCCTAGTATGATTTTTAGTTCAAAAGGATTTCAGATTTATCATTTCAAAATACAAATTTCATCTTAGCAAAAGGCATTAGGTTTAGAATAGCCCCTAGGATTGAAATCTTTGGAGAAGTAGATTACCAAAAGAGAAATGTTAGGGAGGATCTTTTGCTACAATTAAAAGGATTCATGAGATATATGACCCAAATCAAGAGAATCATTACAACACATCCCCGTTTCAAAATAGGAGAAGGCTTGTATGATTCAGGTAGATGGGAAAAAGATGTTAAAAATAGTTTTAATGGTCTTACTCTCTTTAGAACTACATATAGCCAAAGAAATGCTCCTACCCTAGATTGTAACATATGGGACTTGGATGTAGGAAAGCTAATAGTTCCCAAGGTGTTTATGGATATAGATTTGTTCACTCTGATTGCTAACACTTATGACAAAGTATCTAGGGTTGTCAAGGATACAAAGGGAAATGTGTTGTTGACTATTTCAACTGATAAAATTAGATGAATCTTCAAGTTGAGTGATACCTCAATACAAATGGATGATATTGACTTTGAATACTTTAAGTAAGTATACCAAACCGAGAGGGAATATTATAGAAATGAGGCTTTGAAAGGGTACTTTAACAAGATATTAGACTTGATTGTAGTAGGGCCTAACACACCAAAGCCATTCAAGTTGGATTACTTCAATGGAAAGGCCAAGAAAATGTATAGTGCCCTATGCCAGGTTCTAGGAACAAATGAAGAAGTAACAATGCATGTCCATATAATGCTCATGGTGGTTCAGATGCTACATCCCCACCTATCAATATTTTGTGAATTTGCATCTTACATTGCCCAAAAAATGCATGAAGGTTTGGCAGGAATCCAGGACAACAACATATTTAAACCAATGGGATAGTATTCCCTTATGATGCACATTTTCTTGTCCAATAATGTTGACTTCTTTGACGAAGAGATGGAATTAACTAAGTTCCAGGGTAATGAAGATTTGCATGTTCAGATGTGGAGTGTTGATTTATCATGGGATATAAAAGAAGCTAGTTATGTTTACTTTGATAGGGTTTTTGCCACTAGGCTTAGGTCATTGTTGTACAACAAAAATGCCAATATCCACACTGATACGATGAAGCTTTTGAGACCTATGGAGTTTACCCTAGAATTAGAGATTGCCCATAATTGGGGAGATTTGATTTTGTACCTTGTTTCTATAGTAATAAGGGTTTATGGATTCAGGGGAACCCCTAATGTGCTTCCCTACAGATTCCCTCTGAAGATTTGAATTGCAGAGATTATAAGACAATTGGGTGGACTACACAAGGAAGCCCTAGTAGGAAAAATGAAGGGAAGAATTTTCCCTACCATCACTAGAGCCCATCATTTCATCATAACAAAGAGTGGGTGGACATGATTTGATAAGTATTTTGAGCCTTATCACTTAGCAACATTTGTATCTAGGTGTGGAGATAATGAAGATTTTATAATGGGTATGTTCAGAGAAAGAACCAAGTGCTTAACATTGGAGCATCAGTTTAATTACCCTAAGGATATTATCAGAAATGTTTTTAACCTAGGTGACTAGGAGATCAGGAAGGAAAAGTGGCTAGTGTGCAATAAGTCATTAGAGTTTGTACATAATTTTGACAAATCTTATGATCCTCTGAAAGAGTTTTTCCCTTGGGCCAAGAAAATTGAGTCTTTGATGACTTTATTTGAGAGAATTATGCAAACCCTAAATGAGAAGAAATAGAGGATAATGTAAGTTGACCCAGAAAAGGCTCATGCTATTTTGAGAAAACTTCAACAAGGAAGAGTAGTCCCACCAGGGGATTATGTAGTATAAAAGAGGAGAGGGTACACTACTATCATGCCCAAAGTTGATAAACCTCCTCATCATTAAGGAAAGAGGCCAGCAATTACTAGTGCCCAAGAAGTGCCCTTTCCCAAGAGACAAAAGGTGGAAGGAAAAGAGCAAGAGACTGAGTTGTACTCTCCCTCCCAATCGCCTATGCATTTTGATGACCAAGCCATTGCTAAGGAATTGGTTCAATTGAGGAACACTGGTGAAATTTTTGTTACTTCCCAGGAGTTGCAAGAAGGAATGCCAGAGGCACCTAGACATACAACTGCTGACCTCACAGTGGCAGAATTCATAGGTAAAGAACTAGACCCTGTGCTGATTAATAAAAATAGGTTTTACAAGGACCCGAAACCTTTACAAAAAAACCAGAGAGTTCAGCAGGTTTTACAAGGACCTGCAACCTAAATTAAAAGATACACAGTTTGAAAAGCATAAACATCTTTGCCAAGGCAACAGTACAGAAAAGGACAGCAGCACAACATATCGAACATATAAAAAGTCCCAAAGTAAAAGCAGGAAACAATAGGGACAGCAAAAAGGGAACAAACAAGAAAAGCAGCGAAAAGAAAATAGTTACATTTCTTTAACCATCTCTTCAGCTTCCAGGACCATAAGTTGCATGTTGCTAACAGAATTTTTCAATTCCTCTGTTTATTTTTCATCCTTTGGGCTCTTTTTCCTCGCACTAGCTCTAGTTCTTGATCCCGGTCCCATCTTCTCCATGAAACTGCTTTCTTTTTCCTTATTAGTCACTTCCAGTTTATCCATAAGGATTTGGGCATGACCGCAATAGGCCTTCAAACTTATAAGACACTGTTCCCCAATTTTCTTGACAGTAGCCTCCAATCTTTTAACTT